>JAHBCN010007919.1:223400-360821 GCA_019359885.1 Listronotus oregonensis
ACATTCCTAACGGAATTCCTATTACCACACCAAAATTTTTTTTTAATACGATAATCTCATTTATGGATAAATTTTTTTTAAATTTTAATACCGCATACCTGCCCCTGTTCTAATACCTAATTACATAAAACCTTGATCGTTTATTAAAAATTTTTTATATTCTCATTTTGCCGCCCAAAAGGGGGAAAAAATTTTATATTTAACACGACGTATAAATGTATGGTATAATTTATAATAACCTTTTTTTATTATTATGATTTTTTACTTCTCTCGCAAAACAGAAATATTGTTTGAGATTATTGTTTAACGTTTTGGGATCCCTTCTAGTGTCGTCAGTAGACTGTAAGAAAGAAATGCTTATCTGGAAAAAAACGCCCACAACTTTGGAAATGTTGTAGTCGCATGAAACAAAAACAAAAAATATATCAAACTGTTATGTCACTTTCAATGACAAAATACTATTTTTTTATTATTATTATTTAGCTTTACAAATAAACAATTTGACCTCAAAAAAATTCCCACCAACCGGGATTTGTAGAGATCTTTATTTTAGTGTCATTTCTCGACCGCAATAAAATTTAAATGACAACACTCAGTGGAAAATCCAGCCATAAAAAAGTTGCCTGACAAATTTCTATTTGTAGGCACCGCACCTTTTAAAAGGGTACAGGCCCGGGGATTACTTACTAATATTAATAGTTTAGGTTAGCTTTTTGGGGATGCTCAATAACACACATGAAAATACCTTGACAAACTCCACACGACTGATGAACTAAGACGAAAAGACTCTGTTTATATTCAACACCTGCAGTTTCCTTTTTAACCTACCAATTTTTTACCAAAAAGTAGGTACCTACAATAATAAATAAAGAAAATTTTATGCCGGGGACCAAAAATTTGGGCCCCCAAAGTATATTGTTTTTTACGACTAACAGTAGCAGGTAAAAACGAGAAATCAACGAATTATTGTAGAACGTACCATACCCTTGTTTTAAACCTTTTTTTTTTTGAGTGGGAGTTAAGGGGTAATATATAGTTCTTTTTTTTATATCTTGAAGATGATTATTATTTTTTTTTAAAATAGTCATAAGAAAAACTGTAGTTAATAATTATAATATTTTTTAAAAAAAAAAGAACTCCGTATAAAAAATTTATCCTTTCAAAGATACAGGCTGAGGTTTCTGCTGAATATACCCCGCACATCAGTATCTTAATATTTTTTAAATGTATGAAAATTATATTATAAATATACCAAAGTTCCCGATTTTACTAAATACTATATTTTACCCTACCCCTGCAATGAATGTTAAAGTTATAAAAAAATTTTTTTAACGGGTTTTTCGAGTTTTTTAGACCTTTTTAGTTTTTTTCTGAGAAGCACCTTATTCGTCCAACAAGAACATGATAAAACATCACATCAAAAATTCGTTATGATAGTTCACTTGTAAAACGGATTTTCTTAAGAATTAAATGAAATTGAAAAACCAGACATAAACAATTAAATTGTGCATAATTAACATTGTCAATATCTGACATGTATGAAAGCCGTGCATTCATTTCGGAATATCTAGAAAACGGTTTTGGATAATATTTTTAAAACATAATTTAATAAAACTCAAAGTTTTAAAAAATTTAAAAAAAAAAAACTCGGGAATTTTTTGACCGTTTTTTAAAAAAAATATTGACTTTTAAAGACACTAACCACAACTAGTGCCAATAGCAATTGTTCATAGCTTTTAATCATTTGCTGAAGATGCCCAAATAATCTTTAATTAAAAAAAAGTTTGAAAGCTTAAGACCTTTATTTTTGTAAAAAAAATCAATTGATTCAATATTCGGACTCAACCCAATTTGCAATGATTGTGAAAACTATCAATTGAATTGCAATGAAATTTGGTATGTTGCCGTACCATAAATGACGTGTTTTCTGACCGAATAGGAGGCCCCAGAGAAATCTAAGGGTCTAAGTTCATGCAAAAAAATCAACATTTTTTGCCTTTTTTTTGGTTTATTGGTATTTGCAAAAAGCGTAACACATTTTGAGATGTTTAAATAATTCTATCTTGTAGAAAATTGAGTTAGGAATTTTTTGTGTCCCAACAATCTTTTTCTACGACCAACACCAAGGGCGATTTATGTAAAAAAACTGTCTTTCTTTTTTTTTAAATGTTGTGTATCTTTTTGAGACGAAGCACATCTCCATTTTTGTTATACATATCTTTCTGAAGGGTTTTCAACCTGCCACCTCGTACATCCAATAACTTGTTTTTTTACAGATAAGCTTGGTCAAAACAGTGGTTTCCAAAATAGCCCCCGCCCGGGGAGGCGCAAAGCAACATTAAAGGAGGTGCGAGGGGTCAGACAAATTAATACAATTTTTTATCTTTTAACAAAAATCAGTTTAAATACAAAAAGATTTATATATGAAAACGTTGTTGCCAAGCTTAAACAACAAATTTTTTCTCATTTCCGAAATTGACTACATCATTGGAGAATAGTGACGATACTGCGAAAACCGAAGAGATTACAACATAATTATATTATCTCTCATCTAAAAAGTCTTTTTGATGAATTCCAACAATATTTTCCTAATTGACATGATAATGATGAACATAAATTCGTTTAAAATCCTTTTAATTTTGATATAAACATCCTTCCAGAAAAAATGCAAGAACAAACAAACGACTGATAACACGACTCTCTGGCGAAAAATGACTTGAAAATTTGGGATTACTACATTTTGGATAAAATATCTTCCCATCTACCCTTTAACGGAATTGGTTTAAATTTAACATACCATTCTCGACCACCTGCTTGCGTGAAAAGGGGATTTTCTATTTTAATGGAAGTTAAAACAAAAAGGAGCCGGTTTGATGTTGCTACTGAACTACGTTACGCACTTTCAAAGATAAATCCAAGAATTTCGACATTTTTAAGAAAAAGCAGCACCCTACTTCGCATTAAATTAGATTAGTGTTTCAGTCACTGGGAGGAAAATTCGTCATTATACCTTCGAATTCTTTATAACTGCATGAATTTTTTCTGAAAATTTAAAATTAAGTTTATCTTAATCTACTTCAAAAGTCACATAAACTCTAGGTGCGTTTTTGTTTTTAATGGTGAAAATTTCCTTATTGGAAAAAATGAAAAAAACTCGTTTAATCAATTATTCATTTTAATCTTGTTTATTTTTGTGTCTAAAATATTGTTAGGTATTCTTCAACATAAAAATAAATTATTCACAATATATAACCCTTTGAAACCCTTAAAACCTTTAAATACTAATACTCTTTATAAAGATAATATAAAAAAAAGTTTGGGCAGCTTAAAACATTTCAAATATTATGTATTTAAATAAAAGTATTAATTTATATCCTGCTTATATAATTATTTTTTAATAACTAGAACATTTTCAATCCTTAAAATCACCCCTTTTAATGAAAATGAATTATTAAATATTTCTAACGATTAAAAACATTTTTAGTGTTAATATATTTTTTACAGTCATTTATTTCTTGCTGTAGAATATCTTTTTATGATAATTGCAATAATTTAACCCTTTAAACCACCCCTTTTTGCTAAAATGAATTTAAAAAAATATTTTACGATTTAAAACATCTTTATTGTGCCTTATTTTAAAAAAATCATCTTTTACTCATATACTATTATTTATGATGATTGCAATATTTCAAACCTTACAACTACCCCTTTTTGCAAAAATGAATTTAAAAATATATTTTTCGATTTAATTTTTTTCAAACAAAAATGTATTTCTTGCTGTAGAATACTTTCTCATTATTATTGCAATATTTCAACCCTTAAAAACACAACTTTTTGCTAAAATGAATTTAAAAATATATTTTACGATTTAAAACATTCTTAGGGTGCATTCTTTTAATTTTTTTATAAAATAATTTTTTATTATAATTGCAACGTTTTAATCCCTAACTACACCTTTTAATGAAAATGAAATAAAAAATATTCATATAAATGCTCCAAAATAAAGATTTTTTGATATTCCAAAATTTATTTTAGAAAGTGCTATTAGCTTTCTTACTATAACTTTGTTAATTTTAATGCTACGACATCCATCCAAAAACCATTCTAAAGGCTATGATTGTAGGAGTAATTTAAAGTCCTTCATATTTAAACAGTCAAGGGCCAAAGGGCCGGAGACCGGTCCTCCATGCGCTATAAAACAAACTTTAACCAGCTATATCTCCGTTATTTTTTAAGCTACAACTAAAATTAAAGAACCAAAATTGTAATTTGGAAAAAAACTAAATTTTTGGATTCTTTATTTTTTTACGTATATATATATATATATATATATATATATATATATATATATATATATATATATATATATATATATATATATATATATATATTAATCATTTTTTTTCGAAACCTAGACATTTTAATGTGGCTAAACTTTTAGATCTTATGAATAATACCAAAATAAAGTGAATTGTAGAAAAAATATTATAATTTCATTTCTAACGAACATGACGTTAGTTTTAATGCGCTTTTTTTACAAAAATTCGAGAAATCCATCTTTTTATGCTCGTCTCTCAAGTAAATCTTAGGCGAAAGACTTTTACTAATGTACAGGGTGAGTCAACGATAGAGTAAAGTTCATTATTTCATTGGTTTCAAAAGTTATGAGAAAATAGTAAATACAAAAGATGTAAAGATTCTTAGGATGCACAATTTAAAATTATTTTAAAGTATACAGGGTGGCTCAAAAAACCGTGACGAATAAAACATAATTTTTTTAAATGAAACACCTATTTTTAAATTTTGTTTTGAATTCCTTTTAAAATTCTTCAACTTTTTATTAATAATAATGCATACCTAAACCTAATAGTTTTTCCAATATTTCAATTTTTCTAAAAAGAAAATAATTTTCACACTTGCAAAAAATTACGATAGCGCCATTATTTTTGAAGGTAGATCACCATATTTGATATTAGCGTTATTCGAAGATGACCTAAAAGATATATGCAACGGAATTTTAATTAGATGCTACAGGTGTTCAAAATAAACGAATATATTTGGATCATTTTAAATTGAAAAACTCGATTTTTTTAAATGGCGCACCAAAATATTATTATTTTTTCGAAAGATCTTACAAAAACCCACAACTTTTTAAGTATGTCATATACCTATTTTTAATACTTTGCGATTTATTTTAACTTTTCCAATATTTACCCTTCTTCTGTCTAAGACTATTGCTATAACATTATTGGCCATTTTTAAATTTTAAATTCACAGAAAAAGTAAAAAATAATAATACATTACTACAAAATTTAAATTATTTTTAATTATTATTATGGCGCAATAAATGTTCAAAAATATGCCCTTCACTTGGATACACATGTTTAGTCTTTCGTATATTTTCTTTGGGCGTTCCTTAGCATAAATGGTGTTATTCTCCTGCACGCGCCCCGAATCCTATTTTCCATATCTTCTGGTGTTGTAGGGGATTCACATAAACACGATCTTTAACATATCCCCACAAAAAGAAATCTAGTGGTGTTAAGTCACATGATCGAGGGGCCATCCAATGAATCCACCTCTACCGATCCATTTCTGTGGGTAATGATTATTTAAAAATTCCGAACTTCTCGATGGTAATGCGGAGGAGCTCCATCTTGCTGAAACCACATTTGTTGGATCTCAATGTTATCAAATTCTTGAAGAAGTTGAGGTAAATCATTCTGCAAAGTTTAAATATCTGGCCCGTTAACTGTTTCGCGAAAAAATATGGTCCAATAACATTAAAGTGTTTTATTCCACACCACACATTAAGTGACCAATGGTTTTGGTTTTGCACTTCCGTACCCAGTCTGGATTAACTGTTGAAGAATAGTGCATGTTATGACGATTAACTGCACCATTACTGCGAAAAGTAGCTTCATCGGAAAACATTATTTTAGACCAAAAATTTGATCGGCCTTCTATTGCTTCATTTATAACGGTGCAGAAGTTTACCCTTGTTCAAAATCGCGGTCTAGAAGTTCTTGGTGTAGTTCCATGTGGAAGGGATGATATTTGTGTTTTCTAGTGGTGCGGTTAACGGTAGATTGGGATGTATTACATAAGCTAGCTACTTGACGGCTACTGACCTGGGCATTATCTTGAACTTGAAGTAAAATTTCCAATTCTTTTTCCTCATTGGTAGCATTCCGGTTTACCACTTTCCGTTTTTCATATTCAATACTACCACTAGCATTAAACCGTTCCATTAAACACTGAAGAGATTGCCTATCGGTACACGTCTATTAGGTACTTCGCCTTGTAAAGTCTTACTGCCAACAAAGAATTTCTTTGCGCCTCACCCAGTATAAATCATATCAATTAATTCAGCTTTAGGAAAATCCATACTTATTTTTTTTAAATTTACTGACACCAAATAAACTTTATGAATTTATTTACTCTGATGTCAGGTTAAAATTTGACAATGTCATTTTGTCATGGCCAACTAATGTTATAGCAATAGTCTTAGACAGAAAGAAGGGTAAATATTGGAAAAGTTAAAATAAATCGCAAAGTATTAAAAATAGGTATATGACATACTTAATAAAAGTTGGGGGTTTTTTTTGTAAGATCTTTCAGAAAAATAATAATATATATGGTGCGCCATTTAAAAAAATCGAGATTTTTCAATTTAAAATGATCCAAATATATTCGTTTATTTTGAACACCCTAGCATCTAATTAAAATTCCGTTGCATATATCTTTTACGTCATCTTCGAATAACGCTAATATCAAATATGAGTGATCTACCTTCAAAAATAATGGCGCTATCGTAATTTTTTTGCAAGTGTGAAAATTATTTTCTTTTAGAAAAATTGAAATATTGGAAAAACTATTAGGTTTAGGTATGCATTATTATTAATAAAAAAAGTTGAAGAATTTTAAAAGGAATTCAAAACAAAATTTAAAAATAAGGTGTTTCATTTAAAAAAATGTATGTTTTATTCGTCACGCTTTTTTAAACCACCCTGTATACTTTAAAATAATTTTAAATTGTGCATCCTAAGAATCTTTACATCTTTTGTATTTACTATTTTCTCATAACTTTTAAAACCAATGAAATAATGAACTTTACTCTATCGTTGACTCACCCTGTACATTTCAAAAGTCTTTTCAAGCCCTTTAGCCGCTATTTGACGCGAAATATTTGGGTTCAAGGATAGAACGAAAAATTCCTTTTTACCATAAAAAACAAATCTTTTGTTTTTTTTTTATAAGCTTTAATTTTGTTTATTACACTTTTTTCGTAAAACCCTTAGTTTTGGAGTTATTAATAAAAAACTGTTCAAAAATTCATTTTTTTAAATCGAAAAATCCAACTTTTTAGCAGCGAATAACTCGGAAAGTATTGATCTAGCGAAAAATGTATACTACACTTTTTGCTTAAAATTTGTCCCTCTATTGAATTCCGAGGTTATTTTAAGTGAAAAAATTACCACCCTCTAAAAAGGGTGGCAACCACCCCAGGGGTGGCAGCGCATATCGGCACTATGTGACTTTTGTTCCTGAAGTACTTATTTATCAATACACAAAATTTCAAATAAATTGATTCAGTTATAAAAAATTCGGGGTCAAAACCCCCCAGTGACTGGACTAAAATATTATGTTTGTAAATAAATGCCTCTTTTTAGTAAATAAATGTTTCTGTATAGTCGGGGAAAGTGGGGGGCGCGACCATTTCTGAATTTTAAAAAGGGAGCGCCATAAAAAAGTTTGGGAACCACTGGTCTACAAAACCAAGAAGCAAATTTAAGCAGTGCAAAATATAATATAAAACTATTAATATTTTCCACTTACAAGATAATAATCACTCCGTTTTCTGCCCCAGCAAAAAGCCCGTTTAATGCCTTCGAACACCATATTTAGCGCTTAATTAGTTATCGGTAGACGTTTAAAAACTCGTTAATTAGAAATAGTTTTAAAAGCAATATTACGCAAAAAACATCATAAAAACACTGCACTTCTTGTGTTCTTAAAATTTAGAGAATAAGTCTATCATGTCCTGTGCTTTCACCGCGTGCATGGAGAATCCACATCGCCTTATATGGTAAGGTTTGATACCGTCTCGAACTCGGATCTAGTATAAAACGCGACCGACTGATAACTAGGTGAATTGAATGAAATAAGCTACTTTTGTTTTGATACAGCTGATTGTAAATAAGATAAGTTGTGATAAGTGATATAAAAATGTGTTTTGGCAAAAATGGCGCTTTCCCAGTAACTATTATAATGGGCCCCTTGTATAAATTGTATTTTAATCTAAAAACAGAAAATGCATATTAAAGAACCATTTTCCAAATACCTTTATCTCAGAAAAAATAGTTTTGGCGTAATAACGATTAAAGGTTTACGTCTGGCCCTTTAAATTTGTCGTCAAACCGAAAAGCTGTGTGACGACACAAGGGTTGCCGAGTTTCCATATTAATTGTTTTTGCTTTCTTAATTTATTTCGTTCAGAGCAAAAAGAAAGAATACATCGCGTTCCTGTATTCCGATTAATATGCAACTAAATAAACGTAAAGGGTGGGTAATTACACCGTCAAAATGAATCGCAATTGCCACAAAAAAAAACATTTCACAAAAAATTATTTAAAGCTCCAAAAACTGTTCATTATCGTTTTAAAAAACTCCTTGAAAATAATCAGGCTTACTGGCTTTTTGACCCAATGCAATACATAATTTGTTCTTAATGTGTTTGTGTCAAACGAAAATGAATAAATGATAGTATTCCACTCATTAAGTAAACAAATTAAAATGTCATTTATCCGCTGATTGAAAACCAAAAGTGTTTCAATATTCGGATTAACACCGCTTGTTATTTTTCTAATTCGCTTTCATCCGAGATGTAACATTGGTACTTAGCACCGGTCGCCTCTGTCGATCAGGCGTTATGAATACATTTGCTTAGCCACTTAGGACGTAGATACCCTTTTCTCGGAAGGGATTTCTTTTTAAATTTTAAATGCTTGTAATTCTGTTATAGAATTTGCATTGTTTATAGGTATAAAGGGTTATTTTTAAGCAATAAAATAAATATGTGCAAGGGGCCATTGTTAAAATATTTACACTTTTTCTGCATGAAAATCCTCGCCCCCAAACTAACGTGTTATTTCAATAAGTTCCACCAATGCGAATTGCCTTCGCGAATTTGATGCGCGCATCCCCTTGCAAATCAACCAGAAATACATTGTGCGCGCGCATGATGTTGCAAAATCAAATTTAACAAAAAAACAGATTTAATAAGAGAGTAACATTGCAGTCCATAAGTCCCATCGAACGTTGTTTCATTAAAATGACGACAAGCCTCTTGCGTCACATCCATCGTTGCTCCACAACCAGAAAACTTAAAAAATTGATTTTTTTAACCGGTCTAGCCGTTATTTCGAGAGCACAACCTTTGCCATTCAGGTAACAACCAATGTGGTTAAAAAAAAAAACTGAAAAAGTCACATCTAACGTTGCTCCAGTCGCCCATTTAACTAAAAAAACTATTTTATTTTTTTGAATATTTGCAAATTCCTTTTCCTTTTCCAAAAACGTATAGGTGATATGTATCAACTAAGCTCATATTTGATTTCAACCCAAACAGTAGATTCCAGAAAATATCAAGGAGCGACAAAAATTTTCTAAATTCGGAATAGTTTTATTTAGAACATATGTGAATTTTATATATGTCAAAAATTACATCTACCAAGATAATATCCTGTAAAAAATAACATCTACAATATAATATATGTCAGAAGAGAATTTGTCACAAACGATACTTGTCCAAAATAACACCAATCGAAAATGGTATCTGCTAAAAATTACATCTGACAACAGAAATTTGTTTCAGGTTCTTTTAATATGATTTTTTTACATTTGACCTCTTAAGAACCCAACGCTTATTAATAATACCATCTTACCTTAACCAATTTTTTTTGTGCGAGTTAAAAGAAGAGACCTAAATATTTAAAGGTTACGAAAATTTTAAATGATTTTGTTATTAAGATAAAAAAAGGTGCGCTTGATCTGCCTAAATATAATTTAGAAATTTTTATGGAGAACAACGGAGCCATTAGAAGAGCCAAATTAACAAGAGGATCAAAGGCATATTTGCCAGCAAATTATTTAGCTAAGAGTTCGGATTTTACTTCTGTGTAGTTTAGATAGTTTCACCTTTAAATGTTAGGGGTGAAAAAAAATAAGTACAAAAGTTTTAATCTTTATTATAAGGCGTTATATTCCTAACAAATATTATTCTTAATACATATCATAATGACATTCCCTTAATTATTAATTGGATGATTACCAAGTGACACAAAGCATCATCACTGGCACATGACACTTTCCTATAATTTATGTATAGTTTTAATATTTTTCATTATATGATAAACAGCACTATCCTATTTTACCAATTTATTACTGAAGTCATATGTAAATGACATAACATTATGAGATAACTAACTTATTCAATTAAAACTTAAAACTAGTAGATGACTATTAAAAAAATGTGCAGAACCAGCAATAAAATTGATAAAATAAATTATATATTTAAGTGCTTCGTGGTACACGATCATTAAATTTATTATTTGATAACAAACGTCACAATTTTATTGCACCCGATGAATATAACTATTTTATTATCTAAAAAAAATTCCAAATGCAATCAATGTTCAAGGAGAAATTTAAATAAAAAACTACAAATTCGAGTGCATGCATAGGGATGAATATCATTCATGATAAGAGGTTAAATCAAGACAAAACTGTGCACCTGGGGCAAAATGATTTTGTCACAAAGGCATTTGAAAAGATTCAAATGCTTTTGAAAATATATAAAACAAAATTTAAGTGTTTATTTTTGTGTGTTATTTTTTTAAATCTTGGGAGGGTTCTAAAGGGTAAAAGTTTAAAGTATCTCAAATTGGACTGTAAAGAAATGCATAAGTAGCACTACGTGTTGCTCTGTTGAGAGCTGCCTGATGTCGAATTATACTGACTTATTCCTCGGCCAAAAGCCGTGAAAATACTTATAAAGGAGCGACTGATCCCTCACAATCCATTGGTGGGCAAGAAAAAGAAGCTTTCCAGTTTAAAGTATCTCAAATTGGACTGTAAAGAAATGCATAAGTAGCACTACGTGTTGCTCTGTTGAGAGCTGCCTGATGTCGAATTATACTGACTTATTCCTCGGGCAAAAGCCGTGAAAATACTTATAAAGGAGCGACTGATCCCCCACAATCCATTGGTGGGCAAGAAAAGGAAGCTTTCCAGTTTAAAGTATCTCAAATTGGACTGTAAAGAAATGCATAAGTAGCACTACGTGTTGCTCTGTTGAGAGCTGCCTGATGTCGAATTATACTGACTTATTCCTCGGGCAAAAGCCGTGAAAATACTTATAAAGGAGCGACTGATCCCCCACAATCCATTGGTGGGCAAGAAAAGGAAGCTTTCCTGTAAGTGAGGTATTTATAAAGCAAATAGCTCTTCTTTGAATGGATTTTAAAATGCTAAGAGTTGTGGGAGGCGCAATTCCCCAGACATGAGAACAATATTTTAAAGACAGTCTGATTTGGGATACATACAGAGTATAGAGATTTAAAGAGGAAAATACTTTTTGGCTCGAAAAAGGAATTCAAACATTTTTGAAGCCACTGTAGCTATGACTACGTATTTATGCCAGTTAGGGTTTTTCTATATAGTAACGCCGACTTAAAAGAACACTCCCCGGCACAAAATTCAGCCACCTAAAATTTTCGATTAAGTTTAATGATTTACATCTTATTTATTTCGTATTCTAATTTTCAAGATTTTTTCGTCAGTTTATAGGTACATGTATTGAATTTGTTTTTTATTATTTTATCCTAACACCCTATGAAAAAATTGAGGTTGCTAATTTTGTTTAGAAGTCATTTGTTATAATCTTAGGGGTATTCGCAAGATTTTGTTTTTTAAATTATTTCATTATCTTTTTGACTGTAAGAGCTGCACAAAAAAACATAAACAAAAACACTGATTTTAGAGTTCTTTTTATTATAAAAATTAAACGCACTAAAATTATTTTAAAACAGAAAAAAAAACAATTTAATATCAGTAATAAACTCCCCTCCTCCCCCGCTGCAATGACAATTCGCAATCTCTTCTTAACATCGAATGAATAGGGTTTCTTATCCTTTCCTGGAACATAGTCTAATATTTCTCTGCCGGCGCTAACCTTAACTCTACCTTTTCTGGCAGCAGGGAACGACGGAGAACGGCTCTATTTAATTCGTTCTATAAATGTTTAAACGGATTAACATCTGGGCTGCACGCGGGTCATTTCAATCTTCTCAATCCAACCTTATCCAGATACTCATTTACCACTTTGGCAACATGAGGTCCAGTGTTATCATGCAATAATATAAATTGGTTCCCGATGAAAGGCGCAAATGGAACAATCACATCTTGAAAAACATCATTAATGTAATGATGGACGATTAGAGCTCCACTTTCAACGCCACCTCCGACCACCACACCACAACCACCGACAACCTGACGTGCCAGTCGATATATCCATTTTTTAAGAATACATTAAATTTTACAATTATTTATTTAAAATTGTGCAGATCTTACAAGAAAGGAAATAAATCAAAAAACAATATCTTATAGATATCCCCAAAGAAAACATACTAAAACATCCAATATTATAAAAAAGGACTTTTAAACAAAATCAGCTACCTCAATTTTTCCAGAGGCTGATGTAAATTTAGGACAAAATACAACGTTTTCATACCACCTAAGCAAAAAGTTGGTATTACCAGAAAAATAAAAAACACTGTCAATAGATGTACCGACCTATAAACTGATGAAATAGTTATTTACATGACAAGGGAAAAAAGTACCTCTTTTCCTCCCGCAGAGGAAGTACACTTTACTTTGGAGGACTGTATATAATTTTTTTCTACTACTTTTCGGGGGTAATACCACGAGTGCTTAAAAATTATCTGGTTAATTTTTGTGCACGAACGGTATTTAGGGAGAATATTTCTAGAATGGAGAAATATGGGTGTATTATACTATTAAAATATTTTTTGTCATACAATTTTCAATTTTATGCAAAATATTTAAAACTATCACTGAAATCGTTTTTTAATTACTTTATTTATTTCTTCATAGTGTACATGACCAAAACGACTCATTTTGACTGATTTTGACGTTTCTAATTGACAATAGAAACAAACAGGTTGGATTGTTTTGTGTTGGTAAGTAAGTGGAAATACCGTTGTCTAGGCAACGTGAAATTTCCGATGAAAATTTTTAATTTTTAACGTGTCTTATGGGAAAATTTATACATGAGTGAAATATTCTTTTAAATTTTTAAAAATTATCTTTGAATTTTGTGTTCTATTATTAAATTGTGGTTTTGATTGTTTGGATAAACAAACCCCTGGATTAAAAACTTGCCAACGCAAAATTTGAAATCAGTTAAGACATAAATGAATTGGCATGCTCGGCTGGAACAGGGAGGTAAATATTTTACCTTTCTAAGGAGGTAAAGTGTTGTTTAATACTATACTTAATATTTAGGGGTTGAAAACGGTATTTTCTAAGAAGGTATAGTAGAAAAAAATCTTTAAAATCAGAATGCATATAAAAAAGTTATAAATCATCAAACTTAATCAAAAATTTTAGGTGGCGGAATTTTCTGCCGGGAAATGTATTATATTACACTCTGTATTGCTACTTACAAATATTTTAAAACACTTTTTACTAGTACACGTGCACCGTTCAGGAAAATTAGCGCAAATTCTCTTTTTGTCTATTCCACTTCAGAAACTATTAACCAAGACAGATATTAAATCGTTTATGCATACAATTTAGAGTGCGTTCAACCGTTGATAATAGACCTTTGCTTTCTTTAATGCTGACTGATCTTGTTTTACTCCGAATCAAGTGGAGTGAAAAAGCTACTGGCTTTAACAATAAAAAAATAACGGAATATTGACAATATCGTTTTGTAATTGAAATCGAGCGATCCAAATCGAAAATTAAATCTGGCGATTTTATTAAAATTTAAATATTAAATTAAACAAAAATATATTTCTATTTGTTCTGAAAATATGGATTAAACTTCCATATGCACATTTAACTACATCGCACAAAATATATTTTAATTATCAACTGACAATAATTTAGAAATTGGAAATACACTAGATAAGATTAACGCAACAACATTCAATCATACAAATCGCTATAATTAATGAACTTTGATATTTTTTGTGGAAAATGGTTACATTTCAATTTAGAAAAAACATTTTGGGATACTTTAAAAGTAATTATTTATTATATCATTATGCAATATATAGGTATAAGATTAGAACTAAAATTATTCTCAAGACCTACTAACAAAATCGTTAAAATTTTAGGATGAAGAAAAACTTAATAAATGGTTTAACTCGGACAATATTACTATACTTCGTTTCACGAAGGTTTGTACTTTCTTCATCAATTTCCTTTCCTTTTTTAACAAATTAAAAAGGTCAAAAAGAAATGAAACAAATTAATGACGTCAAAAAGGTTGGTCGTTTCTTAAAATCAAAATGGCTGCCGTTCAGCAGCTGATTTTTTAAAGCTACAATAATAATATCCTAAAATATGGGTTATAAAATTATGTAATTTTTCAAACTTGTCAAAAAAATTGTTTTGTCAAAAGTAAGGTCATATTTTTTTTTTTATTTTCGTATTTTTATTGTGTAAAATGCCTCGACGGTATTCAGAAGGTGAACAAAATATGATTTTAAACCTTACTGACTATTTAACACAGGAGAGAGATGCAGGAATTAACCTGTTACTACTTACTGCAGTTTTAGAGGAAAAGTAGATTTGTTTATTCTTGTGGTTTGTTATTGGTATACATATTAAAATGTAAATTATGACTATATTTCTTTGAAAACGTTTGTTGCTAGCAAGGTATAAGATAGCACGGTACAAGAATATTATAAAAAATAAACCAATTTATAGACCGTCTTTTTTTTAGCCCGAAAATCGGAAAGAGTTTAAAATAACTGCAAATCGTTATATCGCAGGTATTTCTTTGGTTTTTATAAGGCTTAATTAACACTGTTAGTTTTAAAAAAATTAAATCTTGCTAAAAATGTTGTATTCGGATAATTACTTGTTCCATTATGCCGATTAAAACACCAATTTTCTAAAAAATCGGGGTTTCGATGGTCTTTCATCATGAGAAACACAAAAAAAACAAAATTGAGACAAGAATAACGTTAAGTCTAGATATTTTTAGGCTGAGATAAAGAGAATCTTGAATCCGCCGATAACTCTGGTCCAATCGAATTTTTGATTTAAGCTTAGCTTTACCTTAAAAAAATTTAAAAAAATTTTATTGGTGCAATCGGATCATGATGAATTAAAATTTTTATTAGAAAACCATTCTGAACTTTGCTCTAAAGAACGCATTTAAACGTACTTGCATCAATATTGCCTAACTTTAATTAAAAATGTGAACAGCATTGAATTTATATGAATTAGCTACGACAACCCTTTTTTCCAAGTAATGACGTCATTGATGACGAAAGTACAAACCTTCGTGAAACGAAGTATATGCGTTGCCTGCTCTACTTTGGATTGGAGCAATTATACGCCTAGGCATGTTTCCAAATAAATTTTAGATAAAATCTTGAGGAACTTCCTCCCATTCTGTGATAACTGCATTTTTAAGTTTTCTCGGATTTGCAGATGCAGGTGCAGGTATACCATGTTTCACATTTATTTTGAGGTCACTGCATTACTGGTATACCAACTCTCCCGCTACGTGAGGCCGAGCGTTGTCTTATGCAAGAAACTGGTTCCCATAAAATGGTCGAAAGGCATCACATGCTCTACTACAATATTCTTAAGTTAGTAATCAGCATTCATAGATTTCGTACGAAGAGGAAACAATTCTGTACAAGCGTCAAGTCAGATGCCACCCCAAAACATAACCACCAAATGGAATTTTTATAGATATACTGCCGATAGCAAACCTCTCGTCTAGTCTTCGCTATACCTGCTCACTACCATCTGGATGTTTTAGACTAACCCTAGTTTCTACTGTAAAAAAAACCTCTTTCCAGTTATTTACAGACCAATTTTGATGATTGCGAGCAAAATGTAACCTGATCTGATCTGAATGTTCAGAGGGTGGTAATATACCACTGCACCTAGACCTCAGTAGGTCCCTTGTGCTTCCTCTTGTACAGGCGGGAGATTCACTGCGTAGTCCAACCTATTGATTTAAAATAGTTGACGACGTCTTTATGTGGAATCTCCCTAATTTCGGCCAGTAATGGCCAATTCGTGCCCAGCATGGAGTTCCGTTCGAATGTAAGGGCGGGACAATCGCAAAGAATGTGTTCCGCGGTCTCATCTTCTTGTTCACAGCCTCTACATAATCCTGTGTTCGTTAAACCCATTTTAAATAGGTGTCCTCGTAGCCCGCAGTGGCCAGTTAGAACGCCCGTTAGTGTTCGGAGGTTCCTTCTGGACATCATAAAGTTTTTTTTCGCTATTGACTTTTCTGGATAGCTCAGCATTATTTTTGCAAAATTGCAGTTTATAGTATCATTCCATTTCCCTTTAAACAGTCGATGGGAGCATTCTTTAATAATGTCTTTAATCGCTGCTGTTGTCAGTCCAGTGGTGGGGACGGGACCAACTAGTTTCCGTCCCGCCGCCCTGGCCAGCGAGTCAGCGGTATGATTACCTTTCGATATGTCATGTCCCTTGATCCAGGCTAGGTTGACCACATTATTTAGAGAGATGTTAGTCAGGGCTTAATGACATTCTAGTACTAGTCCCGAAGTAATTCGTGGTCTTTTCAGGGCTAGTAATGCTTGCCTACTGTCTGTATAAATACAGATCGTATGGTTGGCGATGTTGCGGCTTTTAATTTCGTAAGCCGCTAAAGTTATGGCTGTGTAATGTAACCTGGTCACTCAATAAGAAGGCTTATAAAAACAAGCGGATCTGCATAATAACAAGAGGGCTAGGCATCTCTATGGGCACTAGCAAACCTTAAGGTAACGTCGAAGCTGACATCGGAATGCCAAAAAGAACTAAAAGTCCTAGAAGAACGCAACAGGGTAACTCTCCTGTGGGCACCGGTACATTCGGAAATAGAAGGTGACGAAAAAGCGGATTAACTAGCGAGACAAGGGATCATCCACTTCATACTTTGGACCAGAACCCCTTAAAGCAGTGGTTTCCAAACTTTTTTCTATGGCGCCCCCTTTTTGAAATTAAGAAGTGGTCGCGCCCCTCACTTCCCTTGACTATACAGAAACATTCATTTTACTAAAAAAAACATTTATTTATAAAAATGACATTTGAACACTTATCTTTTCTAATGCGAAGTATGGTGCTGCATTTCCTTAACAAGGAAATTCTTGGTTTTATCTATAAAAGTACGCTACGTAGGTCACTAGTAACACCAAGATGGCTCCGTTTTTTGTTTTAATTTTCATTAAAATAGAAAATTATTTTTCACATGAGTAGGTTGTCGAGAATGGTATGTAAAATTTACAGCCTTTTTCCGCGATTAAAAGATAGATGGGAAGATATTTAACCAAAATTTAGTAATCAAAAATTTTCAGTCTTTTTTTTTTTTTTTTTTTTTTTTTTTTTTTTTTTTTTTTTTTTTTTTTTTTTTTTTTTTTTTTTTTTTTTTTTTTTTTTTTTTTTTTTTTTTTTTTTTTTTTTTTTTTTTTTTTTTTTTTTTTTTTTTTTTTTTTAAAAAAAAAAAAAAAAAAAAAAAAAAAAAAAAAAAAAAAAAAAAAAAAAAAAAAAAAAAAAAAAAAAAAAAAAAAAAAAAAAAAAAAAAAAAAAAAAAAAAAAAAAAATATAAACCCAAACCCTTCCCCGGGGTTATACAGACTTGTAGAAGGAATAAGACTAGTGAGAGGATGGGTATAAAAAAATAAGAGATTAGGCACAAAAAGCTCAGAGGGCTGCGCTGCCTCCGGTAGTAAATCAAGACGGCACCCAAGAAAAAAAAAACCTGGTTACTCTATTTTCTCCAGTAAGCAAGGATGGAATGGCTTATCTATAAAATAGTCTACCAACCTACCTATTATTTTTAAAAAGCTAAAAAAATTAGGTTTATTTTAAAGAAATCTGTAGCAAAAATTGCTCAAAATTGTTTATGTTCTACAATTTTTTTTAACTACCAATCTAAACGAATTCTTTTAATTATGTCAGTAACAATGAAACAAAATATTCATAGCCTACTATTTAAATAGCCGATAAACCTTTAAAAGTGGAATAAGAAAAAGATAAATTAATTTTTCGCATAATTTCATACTGTTTCGTTAATTTTACCCAGAAGTGTTTTAAAGTAAAATTTAATTAAGAAAATTATATGCATTGCAGAGTTATAAAGTGTTCAGAATAAATAAATGTCACATGACATTTTGAAAATTGAAAAATCTGAGTATCGAACAAATTTTTAAAACGGTAAAATGGTAAAGATATACGAAAAAAGCCAAAACACAAAGTTCTGGTGTGCCTCAGGAAAAAAAGGACAAAACGTCCGATTTTCCATAAATTGTTTTTCCACTTTATAATGTTTAGTATTTCAAATTTCCCGATTAAGGGGAATTTTAATCTTTAAAAAATTTGCACTTTTTCGGTAACTCTTTTAAAATCGTTTTCGTCTTAAGCGTTAAAACTAATAATTACCAATTCGGTAGAGAAATAATTCAGCCAAGCATTACAGATAACATCTGTCAAAAACTATGACAAAAACTGACATTTTTACTTAAGAAAAAAATTCTGACTACCTACTTTAAATAAAAATTGTTATAATTATTTTTGCGTAAATTTTAATTAACCTTTTGTAATAGGAAAACAACATAGCTCTAAAAGTGACTCTACTAAATTTACCTTAATGAATTTATAGAAAAGGTGACATAAGTCAACAAAATGCATAAAACTTTGTTGTTCTTAGCTTAAAATTAAAATATGCCGTTCATAGGGTTAACCATTCCTTATTTGGTTTAAAAAAATATTCGATAAATATTTAATTACTGCTTTTTTTTTTCTTGGGACAGTCCACGAAGGCTAATGCCTAAGTACTAACGTACCGTGGGTGTCTTATTACGTAGTAACACCTTTAGAAACTCAGGTTTTTTGTTGGCCATTTTATCATAAGTAAGTTTTTTTAGTTGTCACTTTTCTTCCAGAAAAACGATACGTTGGAATAACGAGAAAGTAAAAATATTTACAGATCACCGTTTTAAAACCAATAAACAAAAACTAAACTCATTAAGGTAATGCCATTTTTCACCAACCATTTTTTAACTCTTTTGATTAGTGAATTTTGAGTCACTTAATCCTAAAACATTTTTAGTCATCAATCTTTCCCCAAAAACCAAAAAAAAAACGTACAAAATTGAATGAGCTTCCAAATCGGTGTTCGGGAGCTTTTTGCGAGGAAGGTGAATGATCCTCCGCCAAACTTCTTTGTTCGTTGCGAACGCAGACATCAACGTCGTTTATTTTGTGTGTACCCGGGATTTTCTGCCCCTTTCGCTCATTTTATGTTCGGATGTATCCGCTTTATTGCCTTCGTGGAAAATAAAGCAAAAAATCTAGCAAAACCTGACAGGAATGTTTATGGTTTTTCGGTGTAAAAGACATTTTATTGAGACATCCTCGAGAATCTAATAACTCTTTAAATTTTTACATCACAGCAGATTCAGTAAAGTAAAAATAGGTTCGGGAAATGCAGAAGTCGCAGGAATGCTTAGAGCAAAAGAAATTATTACACATAAATTTTCTGTTGTATTTAGAAAAATAAATGACCATTTTTGGCTAGTTGTGTAAGAATGCCAAATATTTGTTTTAAAAATAGGTTCTTTAACTAACATAATTTCGTCAAATAATATGTCTAGGTTAACTAAATCTTGTAAATTTAATTTCTCTATTAAACTAACAATAAAATTTAAAAAAGGAAACTTATCTGAATCAGATTCTAAAAAGAGATTTCCCAGCTTAACCAAGATACTATCATCGATATTGTTAAAGCTTTTTAATGTACAAGGTGTCCAAATAGGGTATCAGCACTTTATTTGTGCATTTAATCTCAGACGTGGCAACGCCGCCACTTACGGCGGGAGTCAAAATGTAAACGGGTTCAAGGAATTTCAGTTGCAATGGAGCCGGCAACGCGCTTTTTGTGTACGTGCATTTTACCAAAACAATAATTCAATCGTGACAGCACGCCGTCTGTATCGCGCTCATTACCAATTACATGATATTCAATTATCACCTAGCCCTGATGTTATTAGAAAATGGATCAGAATGTTTGAAGCTACTGGATCCACAGTGCAAATTCATAAGCCAGGCCGCCCACGAATCGTAAGAAGTGCAGAAAACATCGAACGAGTACGTCAATCAGTCAGAGAGAATCCAACCTTATCTGTACGGAAGCGAAGTCAGACGACTACTCTCAAAAGATCATCTTTACATAACATTTTGACCAAAGACTTGCATCTGCATGCATATAAGATACAGTTAGTGCAGGAATTAAAACCAAGGGATTACAATACACGGTTAGAATTTGTCAATGAAATGATGGAACGATTCGTCGATTTCAATAACATTTTATTCAGTGATGAGGCTAATTTTCATGTAAACGGCCACGTAAATAAGCAAAATTGCAGGTACTGGTCTGACGTTAATCCTCGCAGAAAACAAGAACGTCCACTGCATAGCCCCAAAGTGGTCGTATGGGCTGCTATGTCTGCTGATGGCATAATTGGGCCGTATTTTTTTGAAGATCAAAATGGACGGGCACTTACCGTTAATACCGAGCGGTATTGTGCAATGTTACAAGATTTTCTTGCACTATCTCTTCGACAGTTTCAAGGTTTTAACTAGAAACCTGGTTTCAACAGGATGGTGCGACATGCCATACGTCAAATCGGGCAATTGAAGCTGTTCAACAATTATTCCCCAATAAAGTCATTTCAAGAAGAGGCAATATTAACTGGCCTCCTGGAGCCCGGACCTGTCGCCACTTGATTATTTCTTATGGGGTTACCTCAAAAGTAAGGTCTACGAGAATAATCCAGCTGATACAAATCAATTAAAGCAAAATATCCAGGAGCAAATAAGATTAATATCAAGGGAAATGTGTGGACGGGTTATCAATAATCTTCGTTCTTGATTTGAAGAGTGCATACAGCGCAACGGACACCATTTAGACAACATTGTTTTTGGTTCATAAATTTCCATTGACTGTACATTTATTTGTCATAAATAAATGATAATAGAAATATGGTGTATTTGGTTTATGCAAACATCACATTGCTGATACCCTTTTTGGACACCTTGTAGTTAAGAACGTTTACATAAAAAGTGAAAACTTATTCTCTATTTTTACTTTTCTTCTTGATTCAAATAACGATTAACGATGTTCCTAAGTTCAAGGGCATTTTGGTTCCTAGAGTTGCCAACAGTCCTCCCGGCTGGAGGACGGTTGGCAACCCTAGTGGTGAAGCACGTTATCTGTTATGTCTGGGGGGACAATAAAAAACAACTAATTATGACAAAACTATACCACGAAAATTACTGTCTTTTTATTAGAAAAGTCAGTTATGTTGCTTTTTTCGAGCGTATACCCACTAGAGGCAACCTTGCCTCTTGGCAGTGTGAACAAGTATGACTTTCTCTTTTGCTCCAAGGTGCTGATTGGTCGACGAGAAGGGCCGACCGACCCAAGATAATATATAAGAAGGTATTCTGCAATGCGTGATAGGAAATGTGTCAAGCGGTCGCGCCGCCACGAGTGTGTCTTGCACACTAAAGTATTTTCATCCTTATTTTTATTATTGTGGAAGTTGGGATAAATACTTTAGTGTGCAAGACACACTAGTGGGGGCGCGTCCGCTTGACACATTTCCCATCATGCATTGCAGGATTGGAATACCTTCTTGTATATTATCTTAGACCGACCTACAGGACGTCTCCGGGGTGTATATACCTCCCACTGACCAATCAGCACGTTGGAGCGAGAAAAAAAGGTTAATTAGCAAATCTGTAAGCGTAACGGGAAAAAAGTAGCTAACGTAAATATTTTGTTTTAAAATATTACTTCAAATAACGTTAGGAAAAAGTAAAAACGTTTTTGTAAAATTTCGGTTTTTTCGGATGTCTTGGTATTTTAAAACGGTTAAAACGGCACATTGCTACGTACATAAGATCGAAGCTTTGCCCAATTTATTCGTCTTCGTATTCTGTATAGTTTCCGAGATCTCAATGGTGTAAGTCGAATTTAAGGGGGTTTTCTGGTTTGACGGTCTAATTTTTATGCATTTTTTTGGAATTTTTTGTGAGGACCAACTTTGAAGTTTTTGTCATCTATGTATAAGCGTTGAAGTTTCAAGTACAGTTACAACTATAAAAATCCTTCGAAGCTAAACAAAGACTAAAATAAGTTTCACAACGTAAATAAATATATGCCAATTTTTCCCTAACTTGTTTAAACTGGTTTGTACTTGTATAAGCATACAGTTGTATAGAAGGATCTCAGGTACCAAGCCGTCAGAATACAATAGGGTCGGCCTCTCAGCGCTCCGAACGCCTGCCTCTTTTAACTGCTGTATCTTTATAATGGCGTCAAAAAATCACTTTACCACCATATTCTAGACATATTAAGTATATTTACACATTTTGAAGGTAAATTATTAAAATCCAAAAGTTCAGAAAATCTTTAATAAAAAATAAAGCTTAAAATCCTGTTTACAATTTTTAAATTATAATTATCACATAAATCGAAAACATATAAAACATACCATTATCAAAAACAAAAACAGAACTTCTAACAAACTTTCAACATACATAAAAAATTATTACATTTCGAAAAACAAAAATAAAACTTTTGACCTAAACCCTAACTAAAATAATATTGTCAATCTTCACCAGCCAAACAGTCACTACACATGTGGTCCAAGATTGCTTGGGTCATCAATATCTTGCTCATCATCCGTTTTGTGATCTTAAATTTCTTCAGCATCATCCTGCAAACTCGAGTCGTCGTCACATGGTTCGTCATCAGTCTCAACCTCATTGAAGAGTTGGCAAAGATATTGTTGTTCCAATAACACTAGAATCTTTAATAGAATAAGGTCACTGCATGATTATATAAAGTACGTATAACCCCCTGTTTGGTTTCGTTAGAGTGGTTAGAATTCTGGTGTAAATATTGTCCAGTGTGGGTAGGCTTTCTGTATACGGAGGTTTGAATATGACCATTATTTCGTTTGACTAGAACGTCGAGGAAAGGTAGGGCCGAGTTTCGCTCCTTCTCCATTGTGAATTTAATACAAGGTCGGAGGCAATTAAGATGTTTTAATTATATTATTAATTATGTAACAGTAGGGAATCACTGCACGAGGAAATGGATAAAATAACTAGGGATCTTTTAAGCAGAACGGGTACAGTGAGAGGCTAATAAAGGAAACAATCGAAAAATATCAAAAATAAGACAAGAAACTCTAATTTGAACCAAGAGCCTAACTGACCAAATATTTATGACAATTCCATATATTAAAAGGAACTTCGGAAAGATTCGCAGAATCGCGAATAAGTATAATATTAAAACGGCGTTTAAATCCCAAACTACTCTAAGAAGTATTCTTACTAAGACGAGACCAGACAACAATGTTTCAAATAAGGACTGTATCTACCAAATTCCCTGTGAATGTGGTAGGAGTATACATCGGGGAAACAAAGAGACCACTTGAAGTTAGAGTTAAAAAAACACAAAAACATACGAAACGAGGTGAAACGTCGAAGTCAGGGATTGCCGAACACGCTTTGGGTTTAAAAAAACACCGCATACAATGGTCGGAAACAAAAACTATTTATAAAGAAACCCACTGGAAGAAAAAGAAAATTCAAAGAAGCTGTAATAATTTTTAAAAAAACAAAAGTATTTAGCAAGCCTAGCATCGATATTTCGAATATCTGGCAGCCGTTACTGAACCGTGAAAAGTCGGTCCAAGCTTCGGTGAACAAGGAGGGATATAAGTCGTAGCTTTTAGGAATAGTTTTTAGTTATCACTTGAAAACGGTTGGAGATACACCACTAACCGAAACGTTGTGTAACAATTAACAAATAAAGACAATCGAAGTCCAAGATTCTATTGTTATTGAAACCATTACATTGTCTAACACCTTCAAGGAAATATTGTTGTTCCTTTTCGTAATTCATATTAACCACTTTAATCGAATATTTAGGTTTATTAATTTGCAATTAAGCAGAAATTAATTTAAAAATTTTACCTTAAAAAATTAACATAAACACTAACGTGCAGAATGTGTGTGTCCGCTTAAGAGCCTAACTCGAACACGAAGCACCCTACTCTGTTTACAACTTAACACTAAGGCCGGCCGCATACATGCAACTTTTAGTCGAGCAACTGTTTAGTCGCACGTTAAAAGTATATGGAAATGTTGTAGGTGCGCATATTAGCAACTAGATAGTTGTTCGATAGTCGTAAAACCACATTGGTCGTCTTTTGATTAATCAGTCGCGCAACTATCGCGACGGTTCAATAAGTATTGCCATCCATGTATTGGAGTGCGCATACGCTCAACTGAACAGTCGTCCTGCGGCTATTCAAACAATTTCATACTAGTATAGCGGCTGAATTGACTGTATGCGCACCTTCGGCGACTAAACTGTTTGGTCGTCATAAAAAACGCACAAGCACGCAACTCGACTAAACAGTTGCCCGACTAAAGTTGTATATATGCGACCGGGTAAGGCCGGCCGCATACATGCAACTTTTTGTCGAGCAACTGTTTGTCCACGGTTAAAGTATATGGAAATGTATGTAGGTGCGCATATTAGCAACTAGATAGTTGTTCGACTAAATAGTCGTAAAAAACATCGATCGCCTTTTGATTAATCAGTCGCGCAACTATAGCGAACGGTTCAATGAGTATTGCCATGTATTGGAGTGCGCATACGCTCCCAAACAGTCTCCCGCGGCTATTCAAACAAGTACATAAATCGATAGCCACTGAATTGACTGTAGGCGCACCTTCGGCGACTAAACTGTTTGGTCGTCATAAAAATCGCACAAGCATGCAACTCGACTAAACAGTTGCTCAACTAAAAAGTTGTATGTATGCGGCCGGCCTAACTTAGAACTTGGAGTCCCAACCGCAACAGCTACTCAGCGGTACAGCCGCCTACGTGGAATTGTTCTGAAAATACCAGCCAATTTTCGGCCATGCGGACTCACAGTCTGCAGTTAGTAACGAAAGGAAGGAAACAATTTATGAAAAAAAAATATATTGATTTTTTGAACTTATCAAACCAGAGTAGTGATGAGCGAGACCGGTCTTGGTCTTGCGGTCTTGGTCTTGGTCTTGCAGCAAGACCAAGACCGGAACCAAGCCCAAAAACCCCTTCTCGCTTGCAAGACCAAGACCAAGACCGGGGTATGCAAGACCAAGACCAAGCCCAAGACCGAAGGGTGCAAGCCCACGCAAGACCAAGACCGACCTGCAAGACTCTTGCACTTTTGTCACTTTTTTAAATTATAATATTCAATTTTATATTAAAAATATACCGAGGCATTTCATACAGACTTGACAAAAAATGTGTCGAGAACAGCAAAAAAAGGGATTATTTTATGAGTAACAGGTTTTAATAAAATAATAATTAAATCGATCACTTCGTTTAATAAAATTATCTAAAAACGATAACTTGTAGATTCAGTAACTGTTTCAAAAATAAAAAGATTGTGACTCAATGGTCCGACAAAGCTCGATATCTCCAAAACCGTTTACGACAGAGAAAAACAAAGGGTACAAAAGTTATAGAAGCTGAAAATTACTTACCTATTCCTAATGTTTTTTTTAATTAGGTATCTAGTGTTTAACTTACTGGTTTAAAAAATTTTCCAAAACCCAAAGGAAAACATTATTTTTGTTCCCCCTGTAAAAAGTGGCAACATTAGATTGCTCCTTTAAACTAAGATATAAATGTAAAAATGATGGGTTTAATAAAAAATATATTTGTCATTTTATATAGGAATACTTTTTTACATAAATGGATTTTAAATCTCACTTCCGGTTTAGACGGAAAAGTCAAAACAATGCAAAAAGTATAATGTTGACGTCATTTTTGTCAAAACCGAAAATGATATATAAAAAACCATCTACGTCGACATTGTACCTATATGACATTTTAAAAGAATTTCAGCATAATATACAGGGAAGCGATTTTTTTAAATTAATTTTTTGCTATAATTTTTCTATTTTAGGTTAAAAGCTAAAAATAAGGAAGTTTTGAGTGGTAGTGGATTTTGGAAAATTCTGAAATAGAAAATAATTTTACATTTTACGCCATTTTTTCTATAATTTTTTTATATTCAGTTTTTTACCATTATGAACGGTTTCGGATATATCGATCTTTGTCGACTATCGAGCCACCTTGTATATGCAGAATGTTCTTAAATATTTGTAAAACTTTGTACGGCAAACGTTTGACTAATTTGAACGATAGAAAGTTTATTTGAACTTCCTAAATACCTTTTTTTTTTTTGTATTAGAAACCAATGTTTACATATCAGAATCATTTTCATGGAAATTTCACATCTGGTTGAAATTAAAAGTTATTTTCTGCCCTCAGAGTACTCAGTATTGTAATTTTATATGCTTCTTCAAAAAAAAATTTAATATTTCCTATTACTAAAATGAAGCGCTATAAATAAGTAAACCACTACATTTAAAATATTCTTTTTAATCAAATAATTTAAATGTACATGTTAGGTTAAAATTGGTATATTTTAAAATTTTAAAGCAAAAAATATAGTCTCCATCTTTATTTATTGTAAGTATTAAAAAAAATATATTTTATTTAAGATTGCTTAGTTTAAATTATTACTACCAAAAAAGCAAGACCAGCAAGACTCTTGCAGCAAGACCAAGACCAAGACCGGGTGGTGCCCAAAACCAAGACCAAGACCTTCTTTGGGCTTGCAAGACCAAGACCAAGACCAGACTTGCAAGACCAAGACCAAGACCAAGACTAGCCCGGTCTTGGTCTTGGTCTTGCTTTCTCATCACAAACCAGAGAACCTCCTTAAATCACCCGATATATTGTTAGATTCGACTGATCGACTATTTAATACAGAACCCTGACTTTACGAGTACTCTTGACCGGTTATTTTTTTTATTAACATAAATCGCCTTTTACCGGACGCACCTGCTAAACGTTTTTTTCTTCACGGTCATCGAGACAACAGACGCCGATTCTTCTCGGTTCTTGAATTCGCCATTATGCCTGTTATGGTATGCAATTTTTGCGTTCGGTTCGGATCATACTGCGCGTTGGGATCTCGGTGCCATTCCCTCTGTCATTACGTCAAATATTGCGAAATTGATTTTAAGATTACCCGAACAGATCTGTGTGTACCTGATGTTATGCAAGCGATTATTTCTCTTTATAATATTTTAGTAACCTTAATTGTATATTGACGTATAAAAAATATTAGTCTTGGTTGGACACGACGAAAAAAATAGATCATAATCAGGGAAATAAGTCACTAATTAAAACAAAATAAAACAAAAAAAGGAAAGGAAAAAAGATTTTATGCCGGTTGTTTGCATCTGCAACGGGCAGCGGCGCCCAATTTATGTGACTCGTATAACGCAGCAATTGGTGCAACACGTATGCAGACTATAACGTTGCAACATAAGTGTTCTACGTAGCATTTACCTTGCATAGCCGTGCTCACAGGTATTTGTCTCTGAATTGTGCGGGAATTATTTAGTGTTGATAAAAAGACGGAAAATAAAAAGAATCAAGAGGTATAAAAAAATGTATTCCAGATGCTGATAAAATTTCTTAAGGTTAGGACAGCGATGATTTAGGTGCCTACCCGAAACAATTTATTTTTTCTTTTACTTTTGAGGTCGTGGTCTAATGAAACATTATTTGACGGCAATAAAGGTTGACTATCTCCGAATTAGCGGATTCATAGTCTTACGAAGCAATTATTAAAGTTAAGTTGTCCTTAAATGATGCATAAAATTCTGGTTTTGGTTTATGAGTAGGTTCTAGGTCACAAGTATAAGGAAAAATTCTAAAAACTGTAATATTTTTAGTTGGAACGTCCTGAAACACGGGTAGTAATATCGTATATTTAGGGAGTATTTTAGAAGTCTTGATAAGTCAAAAAGGTAGTGGGTCTAATTTTAGATCTCAGTACATTAAAGGGCCGCCATTTTTGGATAGAAACTTGGCCCTTATTTTACATAAGTGTTTTTGGTATGATATTAAACTTAAACTAAATAAATTGTAAAGTAAAATAAAAGTTTAATTATATTTATGCTGCTCTGCATAAACCAACATTAAGTTCCAGCCGTAATCCTTGCTTAAAGAAAGGTGTAATGAGCCTTATACAGGGTGTTCCAGCTCTATTTATACACTAAATACCTCTGCCCCAGTACATAATACAGAAAAAAAAACTCAAGATAAAAAATGTGTGTCTGATAACACTATTTTTAGTAACAGTATTGGTAAATATACAGTGTTTCAGTTTGTTTTATTTGGGTTACTCGCCTTTCTACTTTTTGGAAAATGGTACCCTCTTGGTCCGGGTCCCGGGGTATACGGGCTGACCCTGTCCAGCCCCATTGACCCCTATGAACTTGCAGATCGCCTGCAACAAAAAAGAAGAAAACCCCCCAAAAAACCCAAAAAATCACAAATATTAGTCTACGTTCTGGTGGCAAGTCGGCCACCGTTGTCAAGACAGAAATTAAAACGAAAAATTAAACTAAATCTTAAGAAATTTTTGGTCTAAAAACTTGGGAAATTCTGATAGCTTTTTTTTACTTTTAATGACGTTTTGTCATAAGTGACACTAGGTTATTGGGACTGGTGTATGTATAGTATTTAAAAAAAGACCAGAAAGGTGGGTGGTATGGTGTGTTAATTGATTTTAAGTTTACCTGAATTTACTTCAGCATCAAGCATAGGTAACCATGTCTTTAAATTAACAGATATTGATGCTAACATCTGTCTTTATTTAATAAAATAAATGCACTTTCCTTTATTTTACGTTTTTTTGAACACGTTTTACTTTGCTAAAATGCTAGAAGCATTCCAGTTTATTATGTGGTTATTATCAAATGCGTGTTGACAGGGTGTATTAAAAACAGAATTTTTTATTGTTAAGTACTTTTTGTGAGTGGAACGCCCTGTATATTTTGCCAAAATGTCAAATACACTACAACGTCAGTTATTGCTGATTTTTGAGATAATTAAGTAACAAATCATTTCATTCTGACATAAAATAATTATGACAGAAACTAGTACTAAAAAACGGTCAGCAGTTTAAACATTTACTATAGGATGCTTTGTTAATTGTTTTTATTTTTTTAATAGTTTTTAATTATTACATAAGTAAATCAGATAATACTACAATTATAGGTTGAAGTATAGTGTAATATACATTTTTGATGTAGAATTGAATAAAGAGTCAAAATTTGGCTAAATATACAGGGCGTTTCATTAAAAAAAACGTACTTAACAATTAAAACTCTGTTTTTGAGACACCCTGTATATTTACCAATGCTTTTAATAAAATTAGCGTTACGAAACGACATCTTTTAAGTTTTTGTGTATCTTGTACATGAGCAGGATATTTAGTGTATAAATAGAGTTGGGACACCCTGTATGTGATGTGGTTGTATTGAAACATTTGTTGTGACTAAAAAAATAAAAAAGATTGAAGTAAAAACTTTAATAAAGCAACATACAGATCCGGTTGACGAAGTAAACTATGACGTCACCGACCAGCGCTAAGAATTTGTATTGAATTGAAATTGTATGTTCTTCATGGACAATGTATCTACCCGTCCGGTAGCGAAAGACAAGTTAATGAGCCAAACAAAGGAAGAACTTGACCGTGAACAATGCGGATTTGGGTATCTGGGTGTAAAAACCTTTGTTGTGGCAGATTTTTGTCAATTATTCAGACGAATAAACAAAGTCAATTGAGATATTCCACATTTTTAAAATTCTCTTTAGGTATTTTCTTGTTTTGTTTTCTTTACGATTTACTATATATATTTTTTTTATGATCCAAACATTCTTGCAAAATGATCATAGATAACATCAACGGCAACGGTACAGAACATGACTTTTTTAATTACATTATTACTGTGATGAATAATACTTATCTATTTTACAATGCTATACAGTGTCTCAAATTACCATTACATGTTTTTTAAAGAAAAAGAACGGAAAATTTTGTCATTGACTTTATTACGTTGAATTTTGGCAAGAATATTTAGGCAAAATTAGGACATATCGTAACGTAGAAATATAGTGTATTTGGAAGAGGAAACATGGTTTTATACGCATGAACTTGTGAAGGGGAGACATGTAAACTGTCCCTCTAGAAAATAAGGCTCAAAAGTAACATGTAAACTGAGTCCCAAAATGTGTATTTACCTAAAACTACACCTGTAAACTCAGTCCGGGCTAATAAATTATAACAAGTAATAAAATAAAACTTTAACATATTATTAGTATTTACAAGATCCGACATGACGTATCTTATGGCTTCGACCCCATCATGCGTAAGGTCATCCGTATCGAACACCACTTTGCCTCAGTACACGAAGGGATCCAAAGATAAGATATTTTCGCATTTTCATCACCAGTTGTTCGGGTAAATGTTGACATGCGGGAATACACTTCAGCTCCCCCAACACATTTTCCTTCATGCCCCCCAAAACGCCGGCAATCAAAACAACCAATCGCACGTTATACTCCGGATAGAGCCTCCGAAGGTCACCAAGAAGATCCTGATATTTGGCTCGTTTCTCCCGTTCCTTTATATCGATGTTAGTTTCCGCTGAGGCGAGGATCTTAATCACATACATAGAGTTATTCCTTTTAACAAGGAGAACGATATCCGGTTTACTGGCGCGAATTTGAGGCGTAGTTGGGAATGCATAATTTCAATATATGCGACAGTTGTCAATTTCAACTACTGCCCCGATATCGCCGAGAGCAAATGGCAGAATTGTAACGATGTCTGAGATTATAATAAAGTACCCGAAGCGCATCGTTATGTCGCTTGATGTAACCACTAACAGCATGCACTGGACAAGCTAACAATAAGGGCAGAAGTGTTTCGGGTTGCTGTCTACAGGCTCGACAACAGTATCAGGAATGTTAGAATACTGGCTTCGGTATACCAATATGCTTATCACCCCATACTAGTAGAAAACGCTACTTGTAGCTGCTTCGAAGGTGCAATTATTGGAACATCCAGCTTACTTAGTATTGTTCCCAAAACTTAAAGATAAAATGCGTGGTTAGCGTTTTTCAAATCCAAATTAAGCTGTTTCTGCGTTTGAAAACCTTGTTTCCGAAGCAACTCAGGACCAATGGGATTCATTGCTGATTGGTTTTATTCAATGCATAAATGTTGAGTTAAAGGAAGAATAGTTTGAAATACAATAAAGCATTTTTTCCTAACAAATAAGTTATATTTCTTATATTTGCAGAAATCTTCGATGCGACCTACGTAAATTCCTTCATTTACGTAACCAACAGAGTAAAGCCAAGAACAAGGAAGTGTCTAAAGATCAGCATCACCATCATTCTGAAAAAGCATCTAATTATGAATATTTGCCATATTTGAATTGCAAATTATGCATAATTAGTTCTAATTATTATAAAATGCTAGTGAACTGCTCCAGCTCCTACGCGCCGGGTATTAAGTGCATTCTGTAAGATTAGTTTAATGATTCATCATTTATGCATAAACATGCGAGCTTGACTTTAAAGATTTACTTAAACCTACATCCAGCCTAATTATTATTATGAATTAAGTACGTAGTATAGTTTACGAGGTCAAAAGTTCACTGAACATTCGCCCAAGGGACTGTTTTATTAAGAATCTCATATACAGCGTCATCTAACGGGGACTAAACAAGGACTGATCTTTTACCATATTTAAAAAAAAGTGAAATAGCCATCTTCAGCGTTGGGCAAAATTTGATTTTTATTAAAAAAATAAAAAATCACTGATTTAAATAAAAAATCAAATAAATCATGTTTTTTTATTTTTTTTTTAATTCAACAATTTCTCTTTTTACGGTTAATTTGTCACAGTACATTATATTCCCTCACTTAAAACTACAAATTATTGGGATATTTCCCTTCTTGATAACAATAAGTTTCTGCAGAGTCCCGAACGAGAAAATTTCTGTCGCGACTTGTTTCCACTCCGACCTATAAAAAGCTAATACAACATATTTTCAAGGATGATTTAGAATTACCCCTACAAAAATTTTAAGACCGATATGATCAGGCATTAAAACCAAACCATTTTATAAGTTATATGTTGGACCCATCCAAGCAAAAATACAAGTTATGGAAACACAGGATTGCTACCAGTTAGTAATAAATTTAATGCCTGCTCCTGTCCGTTTAAAAATGTAATGTTCTCGCAAAATAGATCGGAAAAACACCGATACGTCACGGTCTCATATGGCAAACACGTAATAAAACCGTGACTATCGGTGTTATCTAACAGCGTTCGATCTCTAACAGAAAGCGTAAGGGCAATTGATTGGTGACTATCACAAAAAGACCAGCCTGAAATCAAAAAACAAGTGCCATTATTAAAACAATTTCTTTGTGCAATTTCAACCTTTTAGTACTTTTGGACTGGTGCATTTTGACTTAAAGAACAAACTGGGAGTAGAAAAAGCTGGAAAATTAGTGTTTTTATTTAAATATTATAATGAAAATGCAATTTATATCTGTATTTATTTTACAAAGAATGTAGATTAATAAGTTAATTTGTTTAAATTTCATAAAATACTTGTAAATACCTGGTTGTTTTTCTTTATCTTACCTTGATTTAAATCTTGATTTTAATTAAAAAAACCGCATGATTCAAATCATGATTTTAATCATGATTTAAATCAGGCCAACCCTGGCCATCTTGTATGTTTTTTACTGTGGAACCCTAAAAAACAGTTTAGAAAGTGACTTGATTAAAAAAGAAAACATTTTTTTAATGGGACACCCTATTTTATTGATTAGTTTTTAATAAATTAATTAGATAAATATATTCCTGGGCCGAGATGGGCGGCTTAAAAGCTGGCCCTATTAGGTATGGGCCGAGATGGCTGACACTCCATAACTTTATGTCCCATTGGCCGCATTACTAAGTATAGAGAAAAACAAGTCCAAACATATACTCAGGTTATTCCTGTGCTCAGTCTGTTTGTTACATGATTAGCGGAAAGTTGTAAAAATGGCATGTCTCAGTCCCCGTGATTACAAAGTGATATTCTACTACAACTTCAAACGTGGATTATCTTACCAAGAGTGCCATGACAAAATCTCTGAAACTTTCGGCGATAAGTGTCCTTCTGCCTCTACCATATTCCGTTGGTATAAAGAATTTCAACGAAGAATCTTCAATTTAGATGATGATGAAAGATCGGGCCGCCCAGTGACGAGCAGGTCTCAAGAAAACATTGCCACAGTTAAAAATATAATTACAGCTAACCGTTGAATTACTCATAGACAGATTTAAGAGATTCAAAGTATTGGTGCATCTACCTTAAATTCGATTTTGCATGAAGATTTAAAAGTAAGAAAGTTATGGTCTTTATTTATCCCTCATTTCCTCGACGAAAGCCAGCGGGGAAAGCAAGGCCGCTTTGTTTGTCAATTAGGTAAAATGAAAAAAATGGGTTTGAAGAAAAAAAAAATAAAAAAAACTCTAGGCGATTCAAAAAGGAGGGTTGAATTAAAAAATCTTGTTCCGGGACCGAAATGACGAAAGAATTGGACTAATATCTTTCAGTACTTGGCACTTCCATCACAACATGGGTGTCAATGGTAAGCTAGACCGACGAAAGTTAAACCCAACAAAGTCCCGAACGAACAACTTATTTCAGTATTTTTGCCAAAGGGCTTCTAAAAAAGGATGTGTTGAATCCAAAAAGTACTGCTGGTATAAAAGGTTTGTTAAAGTAATAAATGAGTGAAAATTGGAAAAGTCATCTCAGTCTTCATTTCCCATCACAAAAAATGGGAAGCTTGACTTAGAGTTTTTACTGTGAATCATCCTCCTTAGGCCCTCCCTTGTTTTGGCTTTATTTTAAAAAAAATTAAACAAAACTTCGCAATGGATAAACTTGGTTAATCTGCTTATTGATATTTTCCAATGTTTATGGCAGAATTCTATAATCCGTTTTGCGAGACATACTATCAATAAAAATTTAATAAATTTCTGTTTGAACTTGAGAACCTCGGCTATTTTGGATATTTTCCAATGTTGGAAATTCTATCCTCTTGTATGCCAGACAACTATCATAAAATTTTATTGCGTGGAACTTCCCGGACGTCGGCGTCGCTTTTAAAGACGTTTTTTGCTTGGAAACTGACTACGGTCCTCTTTATGTATCGTATAATTTTGAGGGTTTATCGTGTGTACACAAGTAATGAGGCGAAAAGAAACTTTACCCTCTCTTTTCCCTGGGGTAAAAAGTTATTTATAATCCGCATTCCAATGGAGTCAAAATTTAAATGATTTATATAGAGGGGTAGATAATCAATAATAACTTAATAGAGAAAGAAAATAATTTTTTAACCAACAAGGGATTTAATAGGGCGAAATAAAGATCAAGGCGTTTAAAGCGCGAGCTTAGCAAGCGCATTAAGGGTTGTAATCATTAACCGCCAATTAATGCCTGAGTTAGTTATTTAAGTATTAGATTATGGGCGCCTAAATGTTTAGACCGACGCGAAGCAGGTCTTCAATATTTGAGAGCGGTACTACACTAAACGCCCAAAGTACTTATTACGTTTTATGCATGATCGGACGTTCTCTAAAAAATAAACTATTTTAAATTGACATTCATTCTACATTATTTTCAAAAATAAACAGTCTTCGCCCGTATAACATTCTCAAAGTGGGCTGAACTCATGCTAGACTAAGAACCAAAACCATCCTAAATTAAGCATGGCTGTGTAAGTGGTGGCCAAATTACTTACCGCCTTACGCCCGGTACACACACGCGTTTTTTTGCCGCGCGGTGCCACAGCAGTACCGCAATTGCGGTCTGTAATACTAAAAAATAAATGACGCAATGCACACATGCAAGCGGTAATGTTGCAGCAACGCGCGTTTGTATTGCGTGCATTTTTCGCCGCCACTCCCCGCTGAAACGCAGCGACACCGCACACGCAAGTACGGCCCTCAGTACATTACGCGCGGTTTTTTGTCGCCGGAAAAAGCAGCATGGCGGGCAATTTGGAAGGTTTAGACATAGAATTGTTTATTGGTGCAGTGCAAAAGCATTCTTAAATTTTAAATGCCATTTTGGAGGATTACCATAACAAAAATAAAAAAAAATGCATGGGTGATTATTGGGCGTGAATTTTGTGAAGGATTTAATGACATAAAGAACAAAGACGATAATAATAATATATGGGTATTTCTCTGTAAGCTGGGCCACTCACTGTCCCAGGCCGATATAATATGAAAAATATAGTTCATTTTATAATTTGTACTTCACTTAAAAAGATAATCATCTAATTTACCGCGGCCCATCGTAAATATCCAATAAAATAAAGTTTATTTCATCAAAAACGTTTTTATAATGCTCAAAAACAGTCCCCTGGTAAAAAAGGTGTTTATCTCACAAATATATTTTTTTAAAAATCCATAGCTATAATATTAAATATCTAATGAACTTTTTACTGACAATATCAGAGAAATCCATTTTTTACTTAAAAAATGCGTCTAAAAATAGTAATGTTTATTTTGTCCCCTGGCTCTTATTTAAAACTACCTCAATAACATTAAATACGATTGATTAATTTTCATTTCTACGTTGTACATCATATGCTTTTTAAGTTTGCCCAATGATAATAACAAAATAAAACTATTATTCTATGAAAAAAACTAACGAGGGGATCGTTGTCGGGACAAAAATACGCTTAATGTTGCCCAGTTTACAGAGAAACGTCCATACATATTATAATATTATAATAATCCAATAGTGTCTGTGTATTTTTCAAATATTCATTTTGTACTCAAGAAAATCAAAAATTGCACGTTTTATGCAAACAACAACATCCATCTCCGATAACAGAATTCGTACTAGCTTCAAGTCGTGGCCTAGTGTGCGTGTGTGTACCGGGCCTTCGGGCGGTAAATTCAACTTACTTAAATATATTTTGGCAATCGTATTGTTATTAATTGACATCGTCACGTTGTTATAAACCAAGCTAACTGAGGACCATGAGACTGAATCACACACACTACTACTCTACCACGATCCTTTCTCCTTCGAGGAAGTTTTCCGTGATCACCCCATATACCTGGACTCATCAGACCTTGCGGCCTGGGCTGATATAAGTTGACACCAACCCCCCAGCTTTGAAAATTATTCTATAACCGAGGGCCTTACCTTTCGGCTAGCCTCAGTTAGATGTTCGGAATCCAATTCGCGAACTCCATCTCGGACTTGTGGGAGAGACTGGTAACTTCATGATGGTGATGAATATCGATGTCGGGCGATGGTCCGACATCGCTGTCCTCAGTCTGGGGTTCTAAATGCATAAGACGTCTCACCCAGCCTGGGAACAACGAAACCCCCATACTCTCTATGATTTCCCGATCCTTGTTTTCACGACCAACTTGTGGTGAGGAAGTTACTATATAACATGTTCCCCGAAAGGAAAACTTTAGTGAGGCTAGCCGAAAGGTAAGGCCCACCGTTATAGAACAGAATCCACTAAACTCCATCCCAGGTTTCCAAGACAAAGGGGTTGGTGTCAACACATATCGGCACAGGCTGCAAGGTCTGATAAGTCCAGGTATGGGATGATCACAGGAAACTTCCTCGAAGGAAAAAGGATGATGGTAGAGTAGTAGTGTGTGTGCGTGTGTTTCAATCTCTTGGTCCTCTGTTCGCTTGGCTTATGACGACATGACGATGTTCTTTAATGCTAAAGGTCCTCCAGACTTCTTAGCTCTTTACCAAACGCAGATCTTTGTGGCGAAGAGGGATGATGGGTGATTTATCCCATCTCTCGAGTTCTGGTAAGCCAATGTTTTGGCTTATTTTAATGAATCGTACTGTTATTAAACGAGGAAAATTAACATTGGAATAATACTCTAAAAGGAAATTTTTTTATAGGTTTCTTTTTATATAAACAGTTAAAAGTTAACAGTTTGCCTTTTTATGTTCTATACACCACTTTTTAAAGAAAGCACTGGTGATTTACTGTTAAATTTTAGGTACCAAAAAAATTCTATAAATTGCGTTATAAAGAAAATAAAACTTTGCAAGCATAAATTAAAAAATTTCAAAATAAAGTTACAAAAACTTGAAAGTCCTTTAAGTAAATCCAAGCATTAATTTCCACACTATGTTTTTGCAATTTTTCACGTCATTAAATCACAGGAAACCATCAAATAATAATTATCTCCAAACGAGACATATACAAATTAATAGCAACAAGTTTATAATTAAATAGGCTAGTGCAAATTTGCATAAACAGTTAACAAACTGTTACAAAATAATAAAATCGCCATAAATCTTTCACTTCTTTGTCTGTTTACATTTGCATAACTCAGAAAAGGATTTATTCTACAATCCCAGATATTAATTTATAATTTCATATTCTTATAAACAGGTGTGTCTCGATATCCACCTAGATTTGTGAGATTTTTAAAAGCTATTTTTAGGTTGAAAGTTATATATTTAGCTTTAAGCTGTTAGAATAATGAATTCGTATTGTCGACGCTATCTTAAATTTAAATTTTAAATACCTATAGCAGTTAATAGAGATTTTTTTGGTTATTTAATTTTTATAGCATGCCACCAGTACAATCTTTCAGAGAAGGTGCATAAAACCTAAAAACCAAAAAAAAAACAAATTTAGTTATTTTGGAAAAATATTAAAATACGACATGTTAATTTGTATAATTAGTTTAACATTATTTTTACGAGCCAATTTAAAAATACAGTCATCTTAAAACATTTATTTTTAAAATATAATTGATGTTGTTAGGTATCGAAAAAAATGAACCACCCCGCACTTATAAACACACCTGTATATTATTCATTATTATTAACTCAAGACCAGGTAGACTATAGTTTCTGTGTTATAAAAATATTAATTGTCTGGTAAGTGCTTTTATGAAATACAAAATAAAAAATAAAATTAACTGTTATGGTAGTGCTCCCAATAGCGCCTTTTTGTAATGCCAGCCTTTAGAAATGAAATAAGGTTCGTGGACCCTTTCCTTTAAAATTTATGGAGATATTGGGGTTGTTTGTCTGGAGTCTGGCGCCCGAGGCTCTAAAGGCAGATTGCCTAAAAGGAAAGGCATTCATATGCATAGCCAAGTTAAATGAAACCCTTTATTGGATAAGTGCTCGTTTATTCAAAGTAAATGAATCTTTAAAATGTCGTATAAAAAGTTAATTTTTAAAGTTAATGCAACAAATTTTAAAAATTATTTCTGGTTTCATCATAAATTAGCAGCACCAGCTGCCTGGTTTTTGGCACAAAAGACTGAAAATATCTGGCCACGCAATAAAAAAAACGAAAATACTGGAAACAATGCCATATATGAGTAAAGGCCACCACATATCTCGTAGCAGTTCGATTAACATTGCCAGTTTGCGGGCGAAAAACGAACAAAATACCGTCGATGAACATTTCTGGCAGCCCTTAATAGTCCATTTGCGCCGCGAGAATTGGATCCAATTTGGGATTCGGGGCATAATGTTTTTCTCAAAAACGGTATAAGTTATCGATGATTTTCAAAAACTATATAAAAGCCAACACTTAAATCTGGGCTTCGCTGTAATTTTTTTTTTTTTTAAAATTTTGGGATTTAGTTTTTAATATTTCCTTGTGTGAAAGTCACCCTAAAATCGGTTATGTTTAGATACTATTTTCTTTTTAATGCTTATATTTCAAAACCTGTCAGCAGGGGTAGATTAATTTCTTACTTTTAAAATGGTGTATAATTTATGTCATTTAAGTGAAAAATAGAGTTACCGAAAAACGTTATGTCCTGTATCGATACACCGAATTTGGGAGAACCTAAATAAAATATAATATTTTTAATGCAATTATACGAAAATTGTGGTAGTGAGAGTTTGTTAGTCTCCGCCCACCGTCTCCGCGTCCTTTCGCCCGACCCCTAAGGTGTAGCGTAAATGCACTCTTAATTTAAAAAAGAAGTATGTGGTGCAGAACGTTTTTAATCGTCATTCTTGTAACAAATAAACATGCTTCATTTACGTTTTTCGGTTAGAGACTGCAGCTTTCGGCGATTAAGACGGTTTAAAATTAAATTAGGTGTAGGAAAATAAAAGTTTTAATCCTCTGAGTGGAGAGTCGTAATCGGCGATTAAGATGATTTAAAAGAATGATAGTCTGTGGGGCCCTTAACCTAGAGTCCGTCTGTCTGTCTGTCAACGGTTAATTATATGTTTCACCGAAACAAAAGAATATAAAGTCAAAAATTGAACCAAATTTAACAAAAAACATGTTTGGCTACACGTTTAGGTTCAGCCAAAGATAATACTACTACGGATAAGATGAACCATTCAATGCTATATTTTTGATACCCCTAATGGACTTTTGCTAACGCGAGCCGATGTCCATCGAGAGATTTTCGCGCTATCCTTGAACGAAAGTTAAACAGTGTTGCCGGCGGCCCTTTTTACTATTGGCGTGATGAAACGCGACTAAAAAAAACACAACCCGTTTAGCCGCCCGTTTCGCTACTTCGTTTTCCGAAAAGGTACAAGCGACAGACATTGGCAATCTCGCACGGTTTGTTTCCTGGGGCGGGGTTTCCCCGATTTAAATTTTTATTGCTTTTACGGAAGCTTTATTTCGAACTGATTCAAAACGCCCAAAATAAACACTTTTAGTATTTTTTGGTTCCCCTTTTTAAGAAGGACGAAAATTTTTAAGAATCAAATTATAAAAAATTAAAAATAAGGTGGGCATAGAGAATAAAAAGGGTTTTTAAAAAGAAAAAAAAATGTTGAAAAAAGCCATATAAAAAGAAAGGGGGAACGATTAGTTTTGACAGATTTTGTAAATTTTTGTTGAAGATATTTTTAAACGATCAAAATTTAAAAAAAAAAAGGTTTAAATGGCACAGGCCCACAAAAAAAGGTGTGCTGGATGTCGGACTTAGATTTTCTGGCGTATTTTTTTCCGCTGAATACAAATCTGAAGTCAAAATCGGGGGTCATACAGCAAAAAATTGAGAAAAACCCAATAAACTGATACGGTACATTTACCGGCAGAAGCCTGCTACCATGGAATGGAAAAAAATATATTCATATAGACATTTATGTATTTGTTAATTATAACCTTATTTCTGACTTACATTAAAGTGGTCTTCACAAAAAAAAAAATCACTTTTTGATTTTGGCATATCACATCTTGCTATTGTAAACCAAGTTTTTTCGCTCATAATCCCCCAAAAAAAATACTAAAAATTTTTTTTGGGGTTTACAGAGTGTTTTTTTCAAAGGGGGACAAAACACCATTTATTTTGTGATTTAAAATTACTATTCAAACAGCTATAATTGTTCCTTGATATTAACAGAAAAAATTGTTTCGACTGTAGCCCATAAATAATGCCTAATAAAATTAAAAATGCAAAAGGGGCAATGTAAAAACCGAATACGGTTTTCTGTTTTTTGCGTTGTGACGTCAGACAGCAGCGACCTTCCCAAAATTGTTTTGGGGCCAATTTTGCATTGAATTTTAAAGGGAAGCTTGGGGTAAATTCCATGCCACTTCATCCAGGTCATGTCCCCCAAAAACCTCAGATTTGGCTTTTTTTTTTTTTTATTTGTTTATTTGAAAATTCTAATAACATATACCAATTTTAAAAAAAATTATCTTTAATAGTTTTTAAGTTATGCATTTTTAAATTTTAGAAAAATTTGGTTATAATGGCGTTTCCGGGGCTACCACTTTCGGCAAAATTAATATAAAAAAAACCATAATTTCTACAATATTTAACATAAAAAAAATTTTTTTTTACCAAAATTTTTAAAAAAAATCAGGGGATTATAGAAAAAATATATTTGGTTAATTATTACTTCATATTTCTAGGGAAAGGGTTGGGGCTAAATTTAAATTTTGAGTCCTTTTTTAATTCGAAAAAAAAAAAAATCTTTAAAAGCGATTATTGACCAAAGGCATAGAAAGGTAACCAAAGAATTTTTTTTTTAAATTTATCCTAAAGATGTAAATTTAAAAAATCTGGAATAAAAAAGATGGTTTTTTACCTGCTTATATTTTAAAAAAATCAAAAAATTTAAAATTTTGGGTTATGGCGAATAAATCCTACAAAATCAATTATTTAAACTTGTTACCCATTTTAAAAAACCTTTAATATTCCCTCAAATTTTAAAATAATATTTTTTATTAATAATGATGCATTGTAAACAAAATATATGCACGGGACCTCAAGATATTTGATTTGTATATGCCCCTTTTTAACTGTTATATAAGGCTGTAATTTAAGAAATATTAAAGCTGCGGCAAATGATATGTTAATAATCTATTTACAAAAAAAATGTATTTATTATTTACACAAGGGCTCATTAACTTAGTAAAATTTTTATAATATCATTTAGGACTTTTTAACAGTTAAAGGAGTTCCCTTTAAATTTTTTATACATGGGTGGTATGTGCTTCAACATTTTTTTTACAACAAAAAGTCTACTGATTGAATTTTTTTTTGGGGAAATAATACATCCTCCCCGGCCATTAGTTGTAGGTGGATTGACACTTGAAATTATGTTGCATAGAGGTGCCCAACAGATGTCTTCTCTTAAAGGCCAGAAAAATGATTTTGTTGGTCCGGGGGGATGTAAAAATTTTAAACACGAACATCACACTCAATTTTTTTTTTTCCATCATTTAATCCAAAATCCCTTTTTCCCATCTAAGTGCAAACAATGTACTCATTTACACTTATATCTACCATTTTCAGAGATCCCCCCGGGTAATTCATTTACAAAATCAAATAAATATTGTACTAAATTTCTCATCAAAGCTGATACGTTTAGTGGCAATTTGGTCTGTAGATTTTGGAATAAAGTGGTGGAATAAGGTTAAGAAGTAAATTTGGAGCAATTTTTTTTATTTTTTTTTTATTTAAAAAGGGCCCAAAAAATTAACTTTTTACTTCTGTTTGATTTTATGTTTTTGCATTTTTGAGACGCCCTGTTGATAAAAATTTTTTTTTCCCCATTGTAGTTAACTTTTTTTTAACAAGCAAAATTTTTTTTTATCAAAAAAGATTTTTTTCGTATCTTTTCTTTTTTGGGTTCTTTTTTTGTTCCCCATCCGCGGACATACTGTAGATTGATTTAAAATCTAATTTCAATTATATATTAAGAAAACAAAGTCATTAGAGACATTTTAATATTACATTTTTCGTAGGTAAAAAAAAAAATTAAAAACCCATTTATTTAAAAGGGTTAAATATTATGTGGTCAAAATATATTTTTTTTTTCGATTATAGAAAATATTGAAAGATTTATTTTGCAATTTAAGGGGGTAATAGAGTTTTAAACTGGACAAAAAGAATTGAGTTGTAGGATTTATTCGCCATAACCCAAATTGTAACTTTTATGATTTTTTTAAAAAATTATCAGGGAAAAAACCATTTATTTTATTCCAGATTATTTTAGTTTACATCTTTAGGGTAAATTTAAAAAAAAAATTTCTTTGGTTCTGCTATGCCTTTGGTCAATAATCGCTTTTTTTTTTTTTGCGAATTAAAAAAAGGGGCTCAAAATTTTAAAATTTTGCAAAGCATTCCATAGAAATATGAAGTAATAATTAACCCAAAATATTTTTTTTTTTTAATCCCCTGATTTTTTTGAACATTTTGGAAAAAATTATTACTTTATGTTAAAAAAGAAATTATGGATTTTTTAATATAATAATGTCGCCGAAAGGGTAGCTTTGGAAACCTTTTTATAACCAAATTTTGCTAAATTTCAAAAAATTTATAACTTAAGAACTATTAAAGATAATTTTTAAAACTTGCTATAGATTATTAGGATGGTCAAATAAACAAATAAAAAAAAATTTCAGCAAATTGAGGGATGGGTGGAAAATTTTATTTTTTTTTTTGGATGATTTGAAATGGAATGACCCGAAAAAATTTTTTTTTTTAATTAAAAAAAATTTTTTCCTTTTGGGGGTTTCAAAAAATTTAACCAAGCTAAAAAACCCCAATTTGGGGGTTTTTTTTTTGGGACAAAATTTTAATAAAAAAAAATTGTTGATGGGGTTTAGTTGAAAAAAACCCCCTCGGGCCCAAAGGGGTTTTTCCAACTTTTTTTTTAAATTTTTAAAATGGTTTTTAAAAAAACTGTTTTTAAACCCCAAAATTTTTAAGGGTTAAGGAAAATAAATTTTAAGGTTTAAAGGCTTTGGGACCCTTTTAATTTTTTGCCCCAATTAAAAAATTTATTTTTTTTCCCGAAGCAAATAATTTTAAACAAAACTTTCTATCGGGAAAAAAAAAATTTTTAAAAATTAAATAAAAATTGTTTAAAAACCCTTCGAGGGCCCATCCAAGGAAACCTTTTTTTTCAAAAAAAAGAAAAAAATGCGTGGTTTAGGTTTTTTAAATCCAAAGAAGCGTTTCGGTTTTAAATTTTTTCGAATCCCGAAAAATAGATTCATTTTTCGAAGATCGAAAAATAAAACCTTTGGAAAAAAATTTTTCAAAAACCCAAAAAAGCAATTTTATTAGAAATTTTTATCGTACGTATTTTTAAACCCCAAAATTTAAATCGATAAAAAAAAGAAATACTAAATTTTTAAAAAAAAACTGGGTTTGGTATAAAAAAGGGTTTTAAAAAATATTTTTTTAATTTTTCCCAAAAATTTTATTGCCCCAGCAGGGTTTTTTTAAATTTTAAAAAATTTCCCCAAAAATTTTTTTGGGGACTGGAGAAGGAAAATTCTGGGGGGCAGGTTCCAAAAATTTTGGAAAACCCCTTTAAAAGGAAAAAAAGGGGAAAGGTTTTGGGCTCTCCCTTAACGGGAAAAGGAAAAAAATATTTGAGTTGCCGCGAGACGAGACGAGACGAGATAAAGGGTTTTTCTCGTTCGTCTCGGGAAAAAACAGATAAATATTTCGAGACGAGACGAGAAAAGGGTCGAGACGAGACGAGACAAACGTTTGTCTCGTCTCGTCTCGTTTTGTCTCGTTTGTCTCGAGTTGTTTTGGTTTATTTCAATTAAATTAATTTCAATATACAGTGCATTAGTAATGTATAGGATAATTTCAATAAAAATTAGATCGGAAGTTTAATAAAATGCTTGGACCCGTCGATTTTTATTTTTAGGTACATGTTACACATTTTTTAAACTAATTTTTATATCTGCACAGTGCACAAGGTGGTGATAAAAAGACATATTTTTTAAATAAAACACATATTTTATCATTACATTAATAATTCCAACGTTTAATTCTAGAAATATTCATTCTCAATTTTTTTTACAAATTTTTAACTTTTTCCATAATAATTAACTATACCCAAACTATCTTAAATGGCAATATTCTTATACTTACGTAACTTTCTAGTTATAGAATATGAAATAGGTATAGGAATTTCTAGAATTAAATAAATAGAATCCAAAACTGTAAAAATATGAGTAGGTATAGGTATTCTATTTTAAATTTTAAAAAATTACTTTTGTAGCACCCTAATACTTTATGGACGTGCCTGTCTAATTAAAAATATCGTTAAAATTTAACATACTATTTAACATATACCTAATACTTACATAAGCACATTATCTACACATCTTATATTCAAGGCATTAAATTACTTACTCTCGCCATCGTTGACTCACCCCATACACTATATACCTACAAACTAATTGAAAAATCTGCTGCAACGGTATGTATTTTAAGAAGGATGCATTGTTTTTAGTTTAAATTAAAATTTTTAAAACAAAATAGCGGCAAATCCTCAACTAACAGAAAAACATTCAAAAACAACCCTCTGCATAGGCATCAAAAAGTGCCGCCGCGCCGCCTGTAAACTTTGCCGACACACCGTTTTATTCGGGATGCGGCAATAGTTTTTGCATGTTTTTTACTTTTTAAAGATCTATAGAGCGGTTGCCTTTTTAAAATGTTTTGACATTTTTCCTTAGTTCATTCTTGTGTGAAGCTTGTAAGAAGTAAGAAGAAGAATTAATATTTTTAAAACTGGAACACCCTGTATAAAGGCTTATATTTTTTTATAACATGCGTGTAAAGAAAAGTTGACATGATTGAGCTTTTCTTAAAATTGTGTAGTTTTCTCAAAAAATTGGTGATTTCAGACCTTACGGACACCCATAATATGCAACTAAAAATAAAATAATGAACTTAATAATTTGTTTTTTTATTTAAAATAAAAATATAGAACATATAAGTGACATAAAAATGTCTACAAAATAGAAAAAAATCTAAAAGATAATGAAACATAAGTTATAAACTCTATTACAAAACATAGGTAAAATGTTTTCTAGAAATTTTTCTCTTAATTATACAGGGTGTTTGAGCAATAGTTTTAAAATCTTTAACAGCAGTTAGATCTTTCAAAAAAAGTCTCTATAAACATAAGTTCGGATATGCATCGTTTTGAAATTGGAAATACGCAGGGTCCTAAAGTTAAAAAGAAGCTTTAATTGTATATAATTTTTTAAAACAATTATTTTGATAAACAACTTAAAATACAACTATTTCGTTATTTGAGTTTTTTTCGAGAGACAAAGTAAAACTCCTACTTTTCAAAAGAGTATAAAAAAAGAATTAATTTTTTTCTTAATTTTAGCTTCTTTTTTTTAACACCCTGTATTTCTGAAACGATGCATTTCTTGACCTATGTTTATAGAAACTTATTTTTGCAAGATCCAACTGCTGTCGACGTTTGGAACACTAAATCTTAAACAACCTGTATAATTCTTAAGAACTAGAAATATATTGTTGGAGATTTATTACAGTTCACTTAAGTTTTAAGTCAATAAAATTTTTCGAGATGTCTCGTCTCGTCTCGTCTCGAAGGATTTTATCTCGTCTCGTCTCGTCTCGAAATTCGAGACAAAATGCTCTCGAGACGAGACAAAATGGCTTCGAGATAAGACGAGACGTCTCGTATCTCGTGTCTCGCGGCAACCCTAGATGCATAAAAGTTGCACTACGTGTTGCTTTGTTGGGAGCTGCCAGAAAAGGAATTATAGGTACTGGCCAACTTATAATGTTTTCTCCATACATGCTAAAAAATGAGGTAAGGGATTTTTGACCTGCACAAATCGATCCCGTATTTCCAAATTTTGGAATTCTGTTAAAATCGTTTAGAAAGCGATATCAAAAAATTTCATACAGGGTTGGTCATAAAAAAGTTTCGAATTTTTTTATTGGAATTCCGAAATTTGGACATGCGGAATCGATTCGCGAGAAACGACTAACACTTGTAAATGTTACTAAAACCTACTAGGAAGAAAAAATCTGGTTCAACTTTTTATTTCCAGGGTACAAGTGGTCGTATTGGGTCGATTTAGGCCAACTTAGTTATATCTGAAGTGGCTTTTTAAAGTCGGGAAATGATACAGGGTCTTGCGGGAGATTATGCAACGAGAGATTAGCCATACCAAAGGTATTCGTGGTTTTCCTCGTATTTAAAAAAATATGTGAAATAGCCATCTCCTATTTTTTTCCCATAGAATCTAAAAAAATACCGAGAAGAAACTTAAGAAAAAGATTTGAAATCAAAACAACAAAGATACGAAATATCTAATATTCATGTATGCCATGCCTGATGAGTCCATTATTTAACAAAATTTGACTGAAGCTGTCTTCCAAAACAAAATAGTATCAAAGAAAATATCCCGTTACAAACATACAGTTTTTTATGTTTTGAAAGTATAGCAACTATATAGTTAACAAAACTAGATCTGCACTGTGTGAAAAAAAAGAGGAAGTGGGTAGTTGTTTGTTTTAGTTAAGTAGATATTAACTTGGCGCCAGAAAAAAAAAATCTAGATTAAAAAAATCAACAGTAGGTGTTTTGGGTACCCAATGTTATACTTTATTAGTTTATTGTGTTTTTTAAGTTAGCTAATTTTATTTTGTTAATAATGAAGTGTTGTTAAAAGTTTTGTGAAAACCAACCAAGCAAATAGACATTATTTTAGGTAATTTTTTATTTATCGGGCCCACAACCGATTTGATTGAAATTTGGTGTATAGCGGTTTTTTAGGGCGCTGATCACAAATATAAAGTCAAATTTTGTCGAAAGCTTCTAGTTTTTATGTCACCCTACCTCCGACCTAACCTCAAAACTGCACAAACTTCCCTAACCTTCCTCCTTCTTGAACCTGGTCACAGCGAAACCGAAGATTTTAGGTGGGAAATTTTTATCTTACAGAAAAATTAACCCCTGATCATTAATTTTACCAAAGATAATACTCCCGGATAGATGGTTCATTTAAATGGGGCGCTCTGAATCATTTCGGAGATTCAATGCTTCCGAAAATGCGAAAAAAATTAGGTCGGAACCCCCCCCCAGCGAAAGGGAGGTAAAACCAGGGCGAGTTGCCAATGTTGCGTTTGTACCTTATTCGGAATACAAAGTAGCGAAAGCGGGCGGCAAAACGGGTTTTGTATTTTCTAGTCGCGTTTCATCACGCCAATAGTAAAATAGTGCTGCCGGCAACACTGTTTAACTTTCGTTCAAGGATTGAAATGCATAGCGGGGAAATCTCTCGACGGACATCGGCTCGCGTTAGCAAAAGTCCATTAGGGGTATCCAAAATATAGCACTGAATGGTTTATCTTATCCGTAATAGTATTATCTTTGGTTTTACTAAAAAACGCATTGAAAATTTTTATTTTTATATTGGATATACCGGATGTTGCTCCGTCGAGCGGGACATAGGGAATCCCATGTAAATTTTGAAGTGGTCCAATATTGGCTCCCCTAATTATTTTAGAAGAAAATATTATTAGGATTTTTTAAAGAGCACGAAAATTGTACCCAGTGTACAAATTTCAGCTCTTTTCAGTCCGCCAGCTAAGAGATAAATGCTAAAATAAGTTACGAATCTCCTATCTTCTTACGCGCCCTGTATTATTAGAAGTTTATAATAAAATACCAGAAAAATTATTTAACCTCTTACTCTCAAGTTGTCAGATCAATGTCACATCATTTTTAAAGAATGAACTACTCAAATTAAGAAAAAATCACTATTATAAAATGGTTTTATCAGGGAAATAGTTATCGAAGAGTAGCGGACATGTTTGCAGGCTATTTTCCCAATAGGCCAATACCAAGTAAATCGAAAATAGAACGGACGATAAAAAAATTTGAAACTACAGGCACAGTAATCAATAATTGCAAATGTGAAGAAAATCGACGTGAAAATCAGAGACAAATTGTACAAAACGAGAGGGATTTAGACGTGATACTTTGTGTAGAGGAGGCCGAAGGAAACATTAGCCCGAGACAACTGGAGGACATTACTGGACAAGACCACACCACAATATCTCGAATTTTAAAAAGATGTAAATGAAAGATGTAAAAGAAGAAGAGACGGAGACGAAATACGACGACAGGAATTTTGCTTTGAGATGATGGAGAGGACAAACACAGGTTTTTTACAAAATATTTGCTTTACTGACGAATGCACTTTTACATTGAACAACGAACCCAACATTCAAAATTGCCGGTACTGGAGTAACGAAAACCAAAATCGATTTTTTGAGACAAGGACTCAATATCCACAAAAAATTAATGTTTTGGCGGGAATTTTCGGCCACCATATCCTTGGACCATTTTTCCTTGACCGAAATTTGAATGCGGAGTACTTTCTGGAACTTTTAGAGGAACAAATTTTGCCTGCTTTGAACAACCTTGCTCGTGAAAATCAAGAGATTTGGTATCAAATGGATGGCTGCCCAGCACACAGTATACCAGAGCTGTGCGCGAATACGACATTTAAAAACTAAGCTAATAACTAAACTAAACTAAGCTTTATACCAATAAAAAATATTAAAATTTAGACCAGCTAAGGAATGCTATTTCCGCTGAATGTGCCAGAATATCGATGTACCAACTAGCCAACGTAAGAAATGAGTTTTATAATCGTTTGGGATATTATCTGGCAGTTAATGGAGGAATATTTGAGCATTTGATTAAATCCTGATATTTTCGTCATAAATTGATTTCTAAATGTAGACAAATTTGTTTTATTGTCTTGCGTAACTGTGAGTGCATGTGTTGGAATTAGCTGTAAACTAAAATGAAATGCGAGGATTCTTTTTGAAATTCCCGTATAAAATTGTTCAGTTTTGGCAATGACATTATATATTAATGATCTAAATTGTCACTGATAAATCGATATGGTGTTTTTATTATTGATTTCTAGAGTACAGGGTGCATAATGAGATACTACGTTGCAGAAGTATTTAAGCAGTTTACTCTTTACTGGTTGGTTGAAAAATGCTCAAATTTTTATTTTGGGTGGAACCTATTGTGCCCTTCAATAAATCCTAATAGCATTTTTTTCTAAAATAATTAGGAGCCAATATTTGACTACTTCAAAATTTACATGGGATTCCCTATGTCCCGCTCGGCGGAGCAAACCCTATGGATTTACGCAAAGGCTGAGTAGGCTGAAGCCTAGGGCGGCAAATATTATGGGCGGCAAATTTACGATTAATTTAAATTTACGTAGTTTAAAAAAAGACTTATTTGTTTTACCATTGTAATTTATATTTTGAAATTTGTTTGTTTAAAAAAAATATTTAATTTTATGTATGATTTACTTTTGTTAAATTTGTTTATTAAATTTTTATAAGAATTACTAGTGAAGTGTATATTCTTTCAATGCTAAATTTTTCGTTCTGATATTCAAAAAATATTGACATATTGGGGCGGCAAAAATATATTAGCCTATGGGCGGCCAAAATTAAATCCCGCCCTGGTAAAAGGTGCATTATGATAAGGGTACATAAAAACTCCTGAAGTTATATTGCAAGGTGTTTTTATTTAGAAGTTAAATATTAATACAAGTAAGGCTGGGGCGAATTTCCCCGAATATAGATTTTTTGATGAGGTATATATTAAATAGGTACTTGACAACATCCTTTTTTTTAACACAAACAAAATAAATGTAGTTAATGTTAACTCCATTTTTACACATTGAAATTTAAAAGGTAGGCGCTTAAAAACCCCTAGATAGTTTTGTTGATTTTTTAAAGTAAAAAAAATGTTTTTTGGAGGTTTTTTTGTTAAAAATAACTACTAAAGAAACGCAAAAATAAATGTATCCTAATAAATAATAAATGTTTTACCATAAAATCATTTAGTTTGGCTGTGACCAGTTTTAAGAAGGAATTTTAGATTAGGTCCGAGTAGCGTGTTATAACTTAAAAACTAATGACTTCAGATTCGTAATCAGCGCCTCAAAAACCCCTGTGTTAAATTTCAATAAAATTGGCCGTGGGCCCAATAAGTAAAAAATTACCTTATTTTAAATCGAATATTTAAAAAAAAAGCAAAGAAGAAAATATCCAAATAATATATTTAGACTCACATCTTTCTTAGGAATAATTTGCAAATTTCTCAGCCGTATTTTCGGCGGTTTGCTGTTGGTGTTGTTATTTTTCCAACCGGACGTATGATTATCCAGATTTTCCGTTGTATTATTCCCGTTAGCACAGATCAGATTACTCCAGGGAGCGGGTGGATTTTGGCTCCTCAGGGGCGGCAAAATGTACAACATTGTGCTTGTGCTGGACGTAAATAACCGGCAAATTTGTCAAACATTTAGTAGAATAAATACAGGTCTAAAGCACTCGTGAACCTCTTCAACACATAGTTCTGCACTTAAACCACACAGTTTATTATTAAAACGCTATAAGAATTCAGTCTTTTGTAACAAAACAGGCTTTGAAATATGATTTAAATTATCAACAAACGAAGTCAGTCGAGGCTCTGCAAGACAACGCGAGCAACACTCGGTCGAAGTTGCCGATCCTAACTAAAACAAATGTCAGTCACTGACTGAAAACAGCTGCACTAGTTAGAGGGAGGACCAAGATCGATATGGGGGTTTATTTCGATATATAAAGAGGGTCTAAAATAAATATTTTTCTTTTTTTTTAATTATGACTAATAAATCAGTTGCACTAGTTAGAGGGAGGACGAAGATCGATTTGAGGTGTTTTGATACACAAAGAGGGTTTAAATTAAATATTATGACTAATAAATTAACAAAAAAAATGTGCAACTAATTTTTTTAAAACCAAAATTAACAATAATTATTTTTTAAACCTATTTAAAATTTACACATACATGTGGACTTTGAGCATATACCTAATAAAGGCAGCCTTGCCGCTCAGCAGTTGAACTAGCGCCAGCGTGCCAGAGAGAAAGAAAAATCGGACTATAACCTTTCTCTTTCGCTCCAACTGGGTGGGAGAATTATACCCATACCATTAACCAATCAGCACGTTTAAGCAAAAAAGAAAAGTTATAGTCCGCTTTTTCTTTCTTTCTCGCACGCTTCTTTGCACTGCCGAGTGGCAAAACTGCCTCTTGTAAGTATATGCTCGAAGATATGGACGTACAGGGGTCCATATTTCGTATCTGTTAAGAAAAAATAATAGGGCTTTCGCCACACCATACTATTTTTTTATTTAAAAAAGTATATGCCACCTTATTATTTAAATATACAATATACAAATTTGATATTTTCAAACATACCCATATATCGATTATCTTATGTGAAGGAGTAAGAAATTGATTCTAGTTAGTTCGAGTGTTTTGCATAGGACCTAGTAATATAAATACCTTTAATAGATGTGGTAATTTTTAAGACATGGAACAAGCTTGTTTCTTATTTTAATACGACAACCTGTTTATTTTCTATGGTACTTTGGCTTATGATTTGGTGTAAAAATATATAATGCCGTATATTTAGGTGTATTATCAGTTAGAATAGAGCTATGTGGGTTAAATAGAGAGTTTTGGCCCAAAAACAAGGAAAAAATAAGACAGTTTTTGCGAAATACATAGAACATCAAACAAGCATTTAGAATAATTATTGAACTTCAAACATATAATTACTAAAGGGCAATCTTACCACTTGACCCGAGCAAGAGTGCGAGAAAAAAAATATGAGTACAGACTTTCTCTCTCGTTGCGCCTGCTGATATTGGGCAGCCTGAACTTTTAAATATTGGCGCGTTTTTTCTCTCTGGCAGGGCAGGGCTTCCTCTAGATAAGTATATGCCCAAAAACATGTAGAATTTCAATCGATATTGTCCTATTATCGATACTTTACCTCCCGCCTACGTAAAACAACTGAGTATCGATCGATACGTCAAATGCAAGAACTAAAATTTCAATTCCGTTATTTGCTGTTTTCAGAAATATAATTTTAGCCTTGAAAACAATGTTTTAAACATTTTTTTAAAAAATAATAATGTAGATAAATTTAAAAAAAACACAGGAGAAGAAGCTCCTATTCTAATTATGAGATTAATGAGCTTAATAATGTAAACAAATACCATAAATGTATTGGAATTTGTTATCCCTATGTAAATAACATAAAATAATATTACTCAGGCACGATAAAATGGATATAAATTACTCAAGATAAGATAGATATGCCTGAGATGCTCCAAATAAAATATTTTTATTGCAGACTTCATGTAAAAAAACACAAACAAAAGATATTAGTTACACAAAATACCTACAAAAATTTACATCTAAAATCGTGAAAAGAACAACACTACATACAGCTGTTGTTTAACGACACCTAAACCAAAATACATAATTATGGAAAAAATGTAAAAAAAAACAAGCGTATACAAATAATAAAGTATTTTGATGACACATACCTGACTGGGTGAACTACTGGAACTGGGACTTCTCTGAATTGTCACTAAGGCCATTTTAGGTGAAAATAATGAGCACAATTAACGACACAAAATGCATGAGTTTTGTTTCATAATAAACACTATAAAAATTTCACATATTTCTGGGAAAACACATTTTTTGACAACCGAATACACAAACGTCAAGCAACCCGGCCATGTTCAATACTTGTCTTATCACAGCCAATCACAATGCACCGTTTTAGATTGTTTATCTTTTCTGCCAATAAAAATGGCTAAAATTGAGCCACAAAGAATGAAACTAGTTTCGCCATCTACCAAAATAATCGTAAAGTGCGTAAAAAGTCTACATTACCGGTAATGTCAAAACCTTGACTTTTTCTCATAACCTCACAAATTAAGACCTGTTTTAGTTTTAAAATAAAAAGTAAAAATAAATATATCAGAAATGAGTAAAATATTTACCCCTACAAACCAAATCAGATTAACAAACGTTGCCGTCGTGCGAATGAAAAAGGCAGGAAAACGTTTTGAAATTGCTTGTTATAGAAATAAAGTGGTGTCATGGCGTAACCAGGTGTAAGTAGAGCATTGCATTATGCAAGGTTATGAGATGAAATAAACCATAATTAATTATTCGCAAGTTAACAAACTGTTTGTTTATTGCAGAGAAAAGGATATAGATGAAGTTCTTCAAACCCACACAGTATTTACAAATGTTTCGAAAGGTCAAGTTGCGAAGAAGGAAGATCTTATCAAAGCTTTCGGTATAGATGATCAAAGTGAAATATGCAAACAAATTCTAGCCAAAGGCGAGCTACAGGTATCCGATAAAGAAAGAGCAAGCCAAATCGACCAGCTATTCAAAGATATTGCAACAACTGTAGCCAACAAGTGTTTAAATCCTGAACTCAAAAGGCCATACCCAGTAACAATTATCGAAAAAGCTATGAAAGACGTTCACTATTCAGTAAAACCAAATCAAGCCACCAAAGTTCAAGCCATGGCAGTAATTAAACTTCTTAAAGAATCAAACTCAATACCCATAGAACGTGCAAAAATGAGATTAAAAGTAAATTTTAAAGGTAAAGAAGCCAAAAAACTAAGAGAGAAGCTTATAAAGATGGAAAGTGTTGAGGTAGAAAATGAAGAACGTGAAGAAGATCAGATCACAATAGTCTTTCTTGTTGATCCTGGACAGTTTAAAGAGATTGACGGTATGGTTAAATCAGAAACTAAAGGAGGTGCTTTGTTAGAAATTATGTCATATAAAGAGATGGTTTTGGGTGATGAATACTTTTAGAAGAACTATAGACTACTTGAACTATTTATGACTATCTAACACTTTATTTTTTTATATTATCTTGTGTTAATAAAAAATTAACAATATAATTACTATTATTTCATAACCAGAATATAGTGGCCTAATAAGAACAAGGAATTCACTAGTAAAATGACACATCCATTCAATAAGGACTAAACAAGGCCATATAGTAAAGGCAATGAAGCACTCGACCTCGAAATTTTTTGCACTAAGACAGATCAGAATGCGGTTTTTTGCATTCGCTTCCAAAAATCTTTTGTAAAAAATGTACGTACTTTGTGACTTATACACCGCAAATTGTAGGGTTTCCTATGGTCTTTTTCAAATCCAGGACACATGAGTCCAAAAATCCGGACAGTTCAAAAAGTTTATGTTGTATTATACATTATAAACCTAAATTAAAGACATATTAGCCTTATATGGTAACATAAAACATAAAATTCTTAGGTATGGCAACATAAAACATAAAATTTTCAGGTAAAAACAAAAATAGCATATATGGTAAAAAATAATGTATAAAAATATAAATTTTAATACTTTATATTTATGATTTCCAGACTTCATTTAAGGCGGAACTATTTTCTGGTAATAACATAAAGTCTTAAAACTTAAAACAGGTCATATCGAAATTAAATATGGTCATTCTTATGCCGTTTATATATGCTAGTGTTGGCCTATTTAGGTATTTTGTCCACTGAGCTGCAATTAACGAAAACATTTAAGTGTAATTATGTTCTACAGTGAAACATTCAGAAATATATTTTTTACCAAAAAAAAACTGATCAAAAAATTTTGCATTGTCTGTGCTAATCCTCTTTTCTAAAAGATAATTAAGGCATGGTAAAATGTCTTTTTCCCAGTCAATTGCATCTTAGTCTTTTAAGTTCATCCACTTAAAGCACTTAAATTGTTTCAGAGGTTTTATCCATTTTTCTATGTAGTTAACAGCCTTTTTATACATAAGAAATTTATTTTTTCTAAACACCTTACATTTATTTTCTAAACCTCCTTCTAAAGCTTTTTTTCAGCAATTCTCGAACTGTGGAATAAACTAACTATTCTATTACTCTAAAGTTATCAATGACAATTTCTAATATGTTCATTATCTCAGTAATGGAATTTCTAAGGCGATCTATACGTTCAATATTTTGGTGAAACACTGTCATTAAAAAAAAATGTACAAAATAAAGGTTGCTTCAGAAAATGAATTTTGAAAAAATGATTTAATTATGAAGGGCGGGTTAGTTTCAAACAAAAAAAAAACTTTAAACTGAAATATCCTATACTTCAAGTCCAAAATTTCTGTCAATGACGCATCGCTCGCTTTTAGAGTGCCCCGGGGTTGGGTTGTGTGGGGTCAGGGGAATCAATTCCAGTGGCGTATGCATTTTAGAAAATAAATGATAAAATTTCGTCAAAACATGAAAATATTTTTTACAAGCAAAAGTTATTTTCTCACATTTTTATCAACCCTTTAAATTATAGTAACAAGCCTATATTATTTTGGTATTATTCGGATTAATGAAAAATGTAATTTTTTTGCTTAATTTTGCACAGCTCCTATTTTGAGGTCATAGAACACAAATTTGAGTTTTTTTGGCGATTTTTCAACGTTTTTCCAAAAAAATATACATTTTTTACTTAAATTTTACCTTCTCTGATTTTATTTTGCTACATAAAAAAAATAAAATGTTAGTCTTAACATAAATTAAAACAGATGTAAAAGCAGAACGATAGACAATCCAAGTTACACCGACTTGCCAATTCACCACCGATCTTGCAATTTCAATATTAAATACAATATTTAAACGCATTGCTTCATCCAAAATATCCACTATATAAGAAACACGAAAGCCCTGAGATCATCAGCTTGTAGAATCCAATAACTATTTCGGGTCTTTCGTGTGGATTTCCATATCGAGAATATTTTTGATCAAACATTGCGGGTCGAGCGAAGCAAGGTTCGCATACCTTATAAAAATGTCATAAAGAAAACTATTACAACTTGGTAACAGGTCAAGATTTTTAGAATTTCGAGTTGAATTCGGACGTAAACGTTTTACCTACTTTTTATTGAAAATTAAGGTTTTTTCCTTACTTTTTAAGTGATTTTTTTTAAATATTAAAATAGTATGAGTTTTTTAAATATGTTTTCGTGCAAATGACAGAATTTAAAGGAATATATCGTAAAATAGAATTAAACAATTCAATTATTATTTTTTTAAATACTATAAAAGGCGGCCAAAAAACAGCTTCTGATTCATGTTAAACAATCGAAAAGTAAAGAGTGTGCAAAAAATAGCGAAAAAATCGCATTTTTCAGTATCCGAATAATTACTAATATTGTTTTTTGCCCTTTAAAACTCTGAATACCGTACGCGAAAAAACTTTTGTTAAAGTTGCACGTATCTCTGCAGCATCCAAAGTGGTTAGTTCTGGATTTCGTTCCCGAATCCCATGGTAAACATTTTTAACCATTATTCGTTCTTTAAACGTTAACTGAGTCTTTTTTTTGGAGGCGGATAACTAGTTAAAGGTTGGTTAATATTCATAGTTTACAGAATTAAAAGCACCTAACAACACTATATCTTTATATACAATTATATACACTAAATAAGATAAACTATTATAAAATTGGCACAAAACAATATCCATATACTACTATTATTAGAAATTTATAATATTTAGAAAATACTCCGTATAGCAATTAAAATTTAAACTTACAAAATCTGTCCATAATCAATATATAATAACTAAATAAAATCATCGAACAGCACGAAAACCCTGTCGATACGCCTATTTTCAAGTCTCTTCAAGTTGAAAACTAAGGAATGTGTGTTGCCACTTTTACTGTCTTCTCGATAATAATGATTTCAATACATATTGGCGTGCTATTTTAAGTGCGATCGCTGGCTGGTAACTTATTTTCGCGAATTATGACAACGTGGCGATGAAACTTTTGGCCGGTTCACTGTTATTGAAGCGGAAAAGTATATCTTAGGCTTAAAAATCATTTGCTAGTGTTAGATTTTTATTTAGCCGCTTCGTCGGTTGGGTGGCCGGTATTAGATGAGTCACTGACAGAAATTTTGGACTTTAGGTATAAGTACTCTACAAGGTTGGGCTATTTTAATTGTATTTGCAAACTTCGGCGTTTTTCCGGACCTATATTGCAAATGAGGCCGGACGTCCCCGGACACCCTAAAAACCCGGACATGTTCGTGCAAATCCGGACGTATGGAAACCCTAGCAAATTGCATTGCTGCAGCCAAAAATGCATTTTTTTGAGACAGCTTTTGGAAGATTTAATAACTTTGTAAATATGAGTCAGAACTGACCCAAATCGGGTTCTCGGAGGTTTTCGAAGTCGCTGATTACGATTATGATGTTCAAATTAACCCACAGCCAACCTGGTGCTCGGGAACGACAATAAACGTCATCTCCGTGGTACTTTCCCAAAATTCACGCCGGGGAAGGAGAAATACTCGACGCCTGGGGGTTTTTCGGGTCGCTGAATTCAAATGTGACACGGGCGAACACCCCCGGATACCTCGATCTCCGGAACACGGACGTGGACGTCATCCCCGAGAATTTTCCTGACAAGATTGCAAAAAACAAACCAAAAATCATTGTAGGGGCGTTTTTTGGGGTGCTTAATCCAAATTTTATGTCGAAAATGATCCCCCGAACACCTAGTGCACTGGAACCTGGGCCTAAACGACTTCATCATCTCATAAGAGTGGTCTTGTCTAAAAAACCCATAGTCGCCCAAATAAATTAGGTAAAATTGGTCAAACAGGTTTGCATATTAGGCTGTTATTAAAAATACTTTTAAAACTTATTTTTATTAATATAAATTTGGTTGTTCCTTATGGCTAATGTATCCTTAAGATTGTAACAATCAGTCCTACATCACCCTGTACAAAAATAAAATATAAAATTACTTTAACATAATAAAACTTTATTCATGACTACATCCACATTTACTACTATCATACAAACAACCATTTGGGTGATTCTTAAAAAACCAGCATGGCTTTTCTTTATATTTTTCTGTTTCCTCAATGCTTACAGGTAACCTAAGCCTCACCAGTCCATCTTTTATTTCAAATAAGTACCTATGATTTTTTAAAAGAGTCTGGAGACCACCGCATTCTTGCTTAAGTTGCTTTAGATAATCTTTTGATATTTCTTTAGCTAATTCAGATATCTGGAATGCAGTGCCTCGGTTCCATGACTCTCCATTTGATTTTTTAATACAGTCCTCTACCGACAACAGTTTATTTACACAACTAGCCACTAAATCTGTAATTAAATTCCTATCAAGTTTTGTGCAGTTTCTAACTTTCTCAAAATCACTTCTTTGTACGACATTATTACATGTTTTTTGCTCAACAAACTTGGCCATATCTTGCAAAATTACATCATAATTGTCATTATTTAATTCCCTAACTCCAACAAGACAAGTTCGTTTAGTGGATGGAATCCTTAATCTATCAATATCTGTTTTAAATCCACATTTTTTGAAATGCTATGGATGTAGTTCATATAATCTGAATATGCACTTAATGAAGTATTTGTTCGAATAAACTTTTTTCCATTAAAATCATAAGGACAGCAGGGTAAAACAAAGAAATTGGTTTTAGAGCTGCTTTTTAAAGCTATAACTGGAATCCAGGGAGTCAGCTCATCTGAGTGATTACCTATTATCCAAGTACAATCGGGAAATAGAGAATCTGGAGTAACAGGTTCTACCTAAAAGTGTAAAAAGAAGAAAGCTGTAAAAAACTCATTTTATATAATAAAAAAATGGGCTCTAAAACAGAGTTTTCTGCAAAAATATGGTGAACTCATAGCTCTACTGTCTACAGAAGTAAATAGTTTTTAGCTTTTTGGTTTAAATATTTTATTCTTATTAAAAATTACCAGTTATTTTTAATAAGGTAAAAGTTCTTAAATCTTTAACAGGTTGAGGCACAAGAACTGATTGCCTCTAAAACCTCGGACTGGTTTAAGGGGGGTTCTCTGGTTTGACGGTCTGATTTTTATGCATTGTTTGTTTTTTTTTTGTGAGGATCAATAAGAAGATAGAACTTTGGAGTTTTTATCGTTTATTTATATGTGTTTCAAGAGTTGACATATAAATTTTAAGCTTAAAATATTTACTAAAACCAAAGTTATAGCGCTCTGAAGACACCGGCCTCGAAAAAACGGACTCTCACTCCCTCCACGAAATCAATCTTATTTGAAACTAAAAAAAATGGCGGCGTTTTAATCTTAAAGCTTAAATTCACGGAATGAACTATTATAAAAAGAAAATTTTGAAAATTGGATTTTTGAGAGAAATGGACACAAAAAATTTCGAATTTCATGTATTTTTTGTCAACTTTTTGTTAAACAAAAATAGAAATATTTTAATTATTGGAGTGATAATAGTTCTTTTCGTGCGTCTATATGTGCTGGGTCAACCCTATAAATTTGAAGTGAATCGGTCAAGCCGTTCTTGAGATATGATGGAGAAAAGTTTAAAAAACATAGTTTGAAAAAACGCGTTTGAAGTTTCAAGTATGGATATACTCTAAAAGTTCTAACTTACCATTAATCTGTAATACCAAGACTAAAATAAATTTTACAACGTAAATAACTATACCAATTTTTTCCTAAGCTTGTTTAAACTTGTTTAAACTTGTCTGTACTTGTATAAGCATACATTTGTATAGAAGAGTGTCAAGTATCAAGCCAACAGAACTCTCAGCGCTCAGCTCAATGCTCCGAACACCTGCCCCTTCTAACTGTTGTATCTTTATAATGGTTTCATATTTTGAAAAATCACTTTATCACCATATACTAGACATATTAAGGAAAGAATTTATTTAAAAAAATAAAATCGACTTTTTGAACCTATTAAACCAGAGAACCACCTTAAAAGCTTCTACATAGTATTATTATTAGTGTTGTTAAACCTGTTAAAACAAGTGGTGACTCACACACATCATAACTTTGTTTTTGTTTCACATAAATGTATTACATTTGGCATTTGGCATTATACTTACATAGAAATTTTAATTACTTATAAAAAACTTGAGAAAATTATTTCAAGTGGGTTTACCACTGACTCACTCATTGACTCATCAAAATTATGGTGCAATTCCCAAGAGAGTGAAAACTTTATAGGGGGTGGGTAAAGATTAATATATTTTTGAAAATTTAAAGTTTCAATTTAGGCCATTTTCTTATATTAATAAAGTATCTTTATTTACATCTACAATGAGTTGATAAAAAAATCAGAATACTCAGCACAAAGGTTTGATTTAATATAGTGCAAAGTGGCAGTGCCAACATAACATGAAAATATGTTTTTTTTTCTAAAAAAAGGTTTCTAATAATTTTTCAGAATTTTTATTAACGGCACATGATGAAACAAGTTGACCACAACACAGCACAACAATTTAATTCGCTCCTATGCAAAATTGCAGTGCTAACTAAGTTGAATTTTTTTTTTTCTATAAAAAGTTATTTATAATTTTTCAGAATTTTTATTAACAGCACATGTTAGAACAAGTTGAGCACAACACAGCACAACAGTTTAATCAGCTACTATACAAAATGGCAGTGCTAACTCAGTTGAAAAAATGGATTTCTTAGTCAAAAAAATGGTTCTTCTCTTTAAAAAAAAATTATTAATGGCACATGATAAAACAAGTTGAGCACAACACAGCAAGGTAATTTTTTTATTTGTGGTGCAAAATGGCAGTGGTAACTAGGTATGAAAAACTACCCCTAACTTGTTTATTTTATACCTATTTCAGGAAAAAATGCATAAAAAAAGTTTTTGTTAACGGCACAGAATAGCACAAGAACATCACAAAACAGCACAATTTTTTTTTCATTTTTCCAAAAAAGCAGTGCTAAGTATGGGGAGATATGAAAAAAGGCTGAATCTTACCCATCTCCTTTGGTATGTAAGTAGGTTTTAGAAAGCAAGTAAAAGAAAAATGCTGAAAACTGCATGTTTTTACTCAAAACACCTTGAAACAGGGGCTATAATCCCACAAAAAACACTTATGTAAAATAGCACTTGTATAAATAACTGAGTACCAACCTATTATATGTGTTGAACTTCTAATTTAACACACATACTAGTATTTATGCATCCTAGAAAAAAGAAATTGTGGACAGAACTTGGTCTAATTTTAGATCTTGGTACTCCTTCTTTAGTACTTTAAGAGGTGAGATTATTGGATAGGAACTTGGCCCTTATTTTACATAAGTATTTTTGGTGGGAAACTACTATACCTGTAATTTAACAGTTTTGGGATAGATATCCCAAATAGGCCTTTTTCTAACATCCAAACCAAAACCTTGATATCCTTCTTGATTTAGCAAAAACACTAAAAGTCCATTTCCACAGCCACAATCTACAAATTTTACATTGCGTTCAGTTTTCCATAAGCAAATAAGATAGCTAGCTATAGCTATATCTTCAAATACATATTTTTGAGGATCTGTACCCGATTTTTTTGGCCATTCCTGAAAATTTACATTTCTTGTGGTTAGACAGGTTTGTAACAAAAATATATATAAAAAATATTTTAAAGTAACATGCTTTACCTTTACAAGTTTTTCTCCATATTTCATTTTCAACTTGTTATAAGTCAAACAGTACTCATCAACCTTAACCAAAGATAATGATTGTAGGTAAGTTCTATTATCATCAATATTTTCAATCCATTTTATTAGCTTTGTAAACAATTTATCAGCCAACCATTCGGCATGGGCAGTATCTGCATCCTCAAATGAGTTAACATTAATCCTTATAATAAATGAAGAAGTTAGTTCAACTTCATAGGAAAAAGGTGGTACAATTTGTAGCTTTTCTGAATCTGATACTCCCAAAAATGTAGCCTTGTTATTTTCTTTATTTAATGTTACTACTTCAATAGCTTTTTGACTGTTTTTAGCTCTTGGAAAAAGTATTCTTACTGATATAAACACACCATGTGATGAATCTTTGAAATCATCTACAGAAACTTCTTCCAACTGAAGATTTTTGTCATAAGGTTCAAGCAAATTAATTACAAATTCTTTCTTAATATTCTCTTTGGTAAGATCCTTTAATTTTCTTAGTTCATACAAAATTGCAGATCGATTAAGAAGATCTCGCAATTTTATACTGCCTTCATTAAAATGAACTTGATAAAATAAAACCTGTGATACAGCAGTTAGTTTTCTGTTTACTAAGTGAGGTCTATCATGATAAAGCATAAGAGAAACCCAAAATTTTTCTATGGGAGCACTAGTGGAACTAGTTACTAGAGGCACTTCAAACATGGTAGAGTTATTTACCAAGATACTAAAACAAAATTTACAAAATATTTTATGTTAACGACTTAAAATGGAACATCTACAACTTTGCAGATCTGCAAATATGGCCGACTTGCAGTTGCAACTATGTTAATACCATACGAATAGAGCTAAACGATACCGGACCCCAAAGTTACATAGGCATATAGCAACTTGCATCTACAAGTTCTTTTTGCAGACGTATGAGTACCTTATAACCAAAAAAATATGTTTACCTTTTTTAAAATCCACTGACAATCATCATATGATCTTTGAATAATTTGTTTAACTCTTTCAGGATCAGGTTCATTAACGTGTTGTTTAAAACTCTACAAAAACAAATAGAAAATGAAAATACACGTCTACAAATGCATTTTACTTAAATAGATATGGTATTAAATAAAACAAAAAAATACATTTAAAAGTTATAAAAATATTGTCTAACCTGTCTTATCATAAATTGATAATGCTCCTTAGGGCCCTTTGGCAACTTACAACACTGTCTTAAAAGATGTTTATATAGTTTTTTTGCAGCGTTTTGATTATTTTCAGTGCTAAAAAGTCGGGAGAAATGTAAGAATTTCCTGAAAATAAACATGATTGATTTTAGGTTAATTAAGGCGGGTTTACACCACAAACGCAATTCTATTTCTAATTATTTGGTTGAATTTCCTTCAGGTATTCATTGTGCCAGCATATTACGTGGATTATTTTCATCGTCTGGCTCTTGGCGAAAAAAAATAATTCAATCATTAACAAAAAAATAATAAATATCCTTGCAGTGTACATTTAGATGCCGCGAAATGCAATCGCAAAATCGAGATATAACCGGTTTCTGTCAGAGCCTTTTTTTGTCCTCACAAGTTTGTACTCACAGCCACCACACAGCCAACGTTACCATGTATGATTCTAAAAAAGCACTTTAAATGTAATTTTTGTTACGTAATCGGGTTGTATAGCATTTTTTCCATCTTGCATATCCAAGAGCGACATCGAATCTTGTTGTTAGCTACATGCCCCAGCCAAGTTACTGACTCAATTAAATAACTTTCGGGAATGGTCTCGCGCTTTCGGAAAGCTATGTAGCTTTTAATAGCACGATCTTACTGACTGGAGGTCAGACAGTTTGGCCTTGCAAACAAGGGTGTTAAGGAGACGGAAAAATAGGTGTATAATCTTTCTCTTTCGCTCCAACATGCTGATTGATAGATGGAAGAAGTCACAGCCTTCTATTAGTTTTAGATAGCTGTAAAGGAGTATAAAATATACTCCGCTCTGCGTGCTGATTGGTAAGCCCCTTCTCGTCAGCCAATCAGCACGTGGGAGCGACAGAAAAAGCTTATTCGCGAAATGCCCTGAAAAGGGTGACATCGAACAGGTGAATAACGTGAACTCTCCTTAATTTCTTTCCTATTTAGGTTTGTTTTGTGACTATATACTAAAGGACTGGTCAGTTTCCCGAATTTGTCTGTTAAGGTCAAACTCATTTTGACGTCACCACCGGTGCTGGCTAGTGCTGGGATATCGACACAAAACATCGATGTTGATCTCTCAATCACTCAAAAAATTAATGTTTTATTTTTGGAGCTAGAAAAATTGGGTTTAAAACTTTTTTTATATTAAACATTGAAAGGTAAACATCGATGTCTATATTGATGTTAGTGTTATCTAACATCGATGTTAAATACCTCGAACATCGGTAACAAAATATCGATAAACGTCGCCCAGCATTATTTAGCACCGGTGGTGACGTCACAGTCACTGCCCGTTTCTCCTAAATTTTCCAACGTACGTTAAATAAAATTGAGCAGTCCTTTGGTATATAGTCGTTGGGAGAAACCAGAGAAAGGAGGAACATACCTCTATCCAACGACAACTATATGGAAAGAAAAAAAGTTATATTCTTATCTTCTTTCTCTCTTGGACGGCCAAGCGGCAAGGCTGCCTCTATTGGTAGCGTACTTAATAAAAATGACCTTGAAGCTGACCATGTGACTTTTGACCTGTCGTCTTTAGGTCAAAATGTTTACAAAAGTATGGTTATAATTAAAATTTCTTGAGAATCTCTAAATATAAAAAAAAATGGTTTTTCGAAAACTTCTCCATCCCAGATCGCTAAATCAAATTCGTCAATATTGTAGTAAGAAACAGTAAGTGTAATTAATTATAAAAATATGTAATAATTTTTGTTGATAACTACGTCGCCTTTCAGGGAAGACTAGGCTCTATGGAAGAAAAACATTTCATAGCATTACACCATAACAAAATGCCCCATAATGTATTTAAAAATTTTGGGTTTTATATGATGTATATTAAATTTCTTTAGTTTTGCATTGTATTTGTCGATTCAGGAATTTAAGTTCCATTGTGTATTTCTACCTCAAATAAAAACAACCCTTCTTTTAGGTCTGAAACTGCAGTTGGTTCCAAAACACAAGAGAGAGTAACTAGTACTTTGGAAATATTTAGCAGAGAAGGAGATACAGGATTATCTAAAACTATTACAGGAGATATATTGCCAAAGGATAGCCAAATTTTTAATGCTATTGGAGCTACTGAAGAGTTACTAAGTTATATTGGGTAAATATTGCATGGTTAAATTGTATTTAAGCAGAAAATGAATGTTTTATATTTACTTTTTGTTGATTATACTTCAGTTAGTTCTTGAAATTGTTTTTTAGACTAGCAAGAGAACATGCCAATGAATCAGAACATGAATACACAGATAAATTGAAGAGAATTCAGACAATTATCATTGATATAAGTACAGCAATCTCTAGGTGTAATAAAGTTGTTATTCCCACTGTATATACCAAAGAATTGGAAGACTGGATCTCGGAGTATGCTAAGCAGTTACCTCCACCAGAACAATATATTATTCCTGTAAGTTAGATAAGATATTTAAATGATGGGTCCGGTGTTGTTAAGCTCCATTCGATTTGAAAAAAATAAATTTTACAGATAAAAAGAACACATTTTGTTTAGTAGATTTCAATAAAAGAAAAATCAGAAAAAATGTATTTTTGCAGAGAAAAATAAAATTAAATGTCGGAAAAACACTATGTTTTTAGGTTAAATAAAAGGCCAGATTTTGCGACGTTGTCAGATCAAAAAAAAGATTTAAATTTAGCTTTAAAGCATTATGCATTAAATAATAATGGCTTTGGTGAACTTTAGCTCCATTTTTAAACAGCAATATTTTGATATATTTTTTTTCACTTATTTGTTACACCATAATAAAACACATAGGGTCTGAAAAAATTAATTTTTTACTCACATTAACACAAAATAAAATACTTTATTTCCCATATAAAATATACTATGGTAATATGGCCGTATAACATGAAAAAAGTGAGAAAGAATACCTACAAAAAGAGATGATAAGATCAGATAGGATGTCATTTTGTTTAGAAATATTTCCTTGAAAAAGCAGTGTTGTCAGATGTTTTTTATTATTGAAGGTTGTTTTTTTTTCCATTTGCCAGAAATAAAGTTTTTTTTATATAAAAAAAAACTAACCAGAACTAACAAACAACAACTTCCAAACTATTACCAAGTTCTGGTTAGTTGTCGTTAGGTTTTCTTCATTAAATTGTAAAACTTCTTTAGCATAAATGCGCCGTCAAACAATTTTTTTTTTGATCCGACAACGTCGCAAATTCTGGCCTTTTACTTAACCTAAAAACATAGTGTTTTTTCGACTTTTAATTTCATTTTTTTCTGCAAAAATGCATTTTTTCGGATTTTTTCCTTTTAAAATCTACTAAACAAAATGTGTTTTATTTATCTGTAATATTTATTTTGTTCAAAGCGAATGGAGCTAAACGACACCGGACCCAATAATAATTATCTGGAAGTGATGTCCCCCCTATTTCTGCCTCTAAAAACTGAAAAAATTACAATATCAGACTCTTTTAATTAATATCAACTTCTTCCACATGGTTAATATGGATTTTTTTTTATTCTTTACTAATAGAATCATTTTAGAGCAAAAATATATTTTCTTTTTTATTTATTTAAATAATTAATGCCCTTATCCAATGTTCATAACCTTAAATAATTGCTGGGGGGCACCCAAATGATCCGATTTTATTTTTTCAAAAAACGTTTCAAAGCTTAAAGTCTTTAGTATATGTGAAGATGAAATCAAATATCTGGCTTCACTATTTTGGATACTACCCAATTTGCAAAATTGGGTATATTCACGTTTTTTTGGAAAACCTATAAAATAATAGCATATATGCATATAAATTGTATAGTAACCTCAAAAAAAGATAAAAAACATATTTTAAGCAAAAACTGCCCTTTAAAATTAAAACACCAAGTCGCTGCTGTCTGACGTCACAGGGCATATAAACAGTAAAACATTATTCGTGTTTCTAATACATTGTCACCTTTTAAGCAAAGTTTAATTTTATTACGGCATTGTTTACGTGGCTACAGTCGAAAAAATTTAGGTGGCTCTTAATATCAAGGAACATTCATAGCTGTTTAAATAGGTAATATGTACAAATCATAAAATAAATGGTATTTTGTGCCCCTTTGCACGAGCACATCTGTAAATAAACCAAACAAAATTTTTGTATGTGTGCCTCAGGGGGATTATGAGCGTAAGAAACGATTGTTTACATAAGCAAGATGTGATATGCCAAAATCAAAAAGTAAATTTTTCTGTTGTAAAGATCACTTTAATGTTAGTTAGAAATAAGGTTATAATTAACAAATACATAAATGCCTACATGAATATATTTTTTCTAATTTGATGATGATGATTTGATGACAATGCTGCTTTTGCACCTCTGATTTCTGCTGAATTAAAACGTTGCCATTTTTAATGTAATCCATCACCATAAACATATCTACAGAGGGTAAATTGTTTGTGGAAGCCTAGACAAATCCTTTTTTAGCCATAATAAATGAAAAACACTTTATTTAGCCACGCAAAATAAAACAAAATACTATTTATGTCAAGATTTACCACAGCACAACTAGAAACAGACAAAATCGATATGTAAACAATCTGTATTTATATGCGATGTGACGTCAGGAGTCTTTTTGCAGTCCCTTTAAACTTCTGTTTTACCTATGTTTTCATACTTAAAATATTCGGTACTGGCCCTTTTATATGAACTTGTAAAATTATAAAATTGACCTTGGGACTCACCCCTAGGAATTTATGTGTATTTTGCTTTGTTTAAATGATATGGATAATACCTAATTGTCCATTTTTTTAAACAAAATTGGATTGAAAAATAATTGTGCAGAAACTTTTGTATGAATTGGCATAATGTTTCATTATAGCATGAATTTTTATATTGTTGAATATGAAGGTCTTCAGAAAAATCTAAAGGTCTTGAAAATACATGCAAAAAACTACCGTTTTATTGTTTATTGCTATTTTGCAACAAGCATAACACATTTTTCGTTTTCTTACCAATTCCAGCCTGTAGAAAATTTAGTTATAATTTTTTTTTCTACAATTTTTTATCAAGACCAACACTTACTTAGTTTTGGGCGATTATTTTTCAATTTCTTTGGCTATGTTAAATATAAAGGACTTATTAATAAAAAACTACATGTAAGTCAAAATATTATGAAATTTTAAAAAATTAGAAAAAACGGTATATCAGACTTTAGAAAAACAAAAGACCCCAAAAACTAGGTTGGCAGAGGCACAACCACAAAAACTTAAAGTAATGTATTTTGTTTCTTAGGGTGGTGGGGTAGCAAGTGCATCTCTTCATGTTGCCAGAGCAATTTGTAGAAAAACGGAAAGGGTGGTGTGTCCCTAAGTAAGAGAAGACAAATTAGATAAAGAAGCATTAGTGTATCTAAACCGACTGTCAGACTTTTTATTGAGTGTATCAAGAATAGCTGCCAAACATGATCAAAGAACCGAAAGCATTTATATTCCGAAACCCGATGAGAAAGTTCAACCACAGTAAAAATTTATTTGATATTATTTATTAAACTAAATGGCTATTTCTTAAACAAAATAGCTTAATTTTTAAGCATAGAAAGTTGTTAGGAAGCTTATTTAGCTTGGTTATTTTACGTGTTTCTAAAGGCTGTTTGACATAATCACATTTTTGATGAAATTTCTGCGAGCAGATTTAAGCTCAAAAATAGGTGTGTTTATTGGTACAATTTCAGGTTTTCACGGCATAGAAATAGGGGTATTTGCCCCCCTTTTAAAAAACCCCCTTTTTACATTTAAAAAAAATTTCCCTGTTTTTAGTTTATCGCACTAAATTTTTTTTAAACAATTTTTAGGGTTATATTTTTTGTGAAACCAAAATATTTAGGACGTGTTCTAAATTTTATGCTTACATTTTTAATATTAAAGTTGAGCACAAAAGTATTTATTTGCAACAGGTTTTTTTTTTTTCTATTATTTCCATGCGGAGAAATGTTATTTTAAAATAGGTTTGTGTCAAATGGCATTAAACATAATTTTGTGTTTATCTTGTGAACAGTATCAATGAAAGAAAAATATTATTATGTTGACTAATTTTTTATTTTATTAGCTGGATATTATGAAGGATATTATCATTTATGTAAATAAAAAAATATTTAAAATAATAGGTTCTATACAAAATATAAAAAAACATTCATAATGACCTTCATCAAAATAAACCTATTATTATATAAAAATTCAGATAAAAATAAATTTTCGTAGAATTAAGGTACCAATATTTGAACATAAATAAAAGTTAATTAATGATATAAAAAAAAAACCCCCCCAAAATGGGGGAAAAATTAATTAATTTTTTTAAATTTCTCAGATGTATTAATAAATAAAATAGAAAAAAATTTTTTTTTTGGTTTAGGTTTAAGAAAATTTTTTTTTAAATTTAAATAAATTTTTTTTTTTTAAAATTTTTTTAAAAAACCCGGGGTTTCACCTAAAATACTACTTAACAACAAAACCTGCCTAAAAATTTAGGCAAAAAAAAAAGTTATTTTTTGAAAAATTTATTTTTGAAATAAAAAATTTAACAACTTGTATAGGATGATAAAATCTTTTTTAAAAAATTTAAAAAAAAAACAAAAAATTTTCAAAAAAATTTTTTTTTTTAAAAATTAGAAAATTTTAAAAAATAAAAATTTTAAAAAACCCTAAACTAATTAAAAATTTTTGGGAAAAAAATTTTTTAATTCAGGTTTTCCCCCCATTTTCCCCCCTTTGGAGGGGAAAAAAATTTTTAATTTTCCAAAAAAATTTAAAGAATTTTAAAAAAATTTTTTTGAAAAGGTTTTAAAAAGTATTGGGTTTTTTAAAAAAATGTTTTTTTTAAAATTTTTTTAAAGGCCCAGTTAAAATTTTTAAAAAAATACCTTTTTAAAAAAATGGGGCCCCCTTTTTAAAAATTTTCTTTTTAAAATTTTTTTTGGGGTTTTTAAAAAGAAAAAAAAAATTTAAAAACGAATTTTAAATTTTTCTTGGTTTTTAATTCCCGGGGGGGTAAATTTTTTAAAATTTTTTTAAATTTTTTTTAAAGGGGAAGTTTTAATTTTAAATTTTATCAGGGTTAAAAGATTTTTAAATTTTTTTAATTTAAAAAATTTAAAATTTAATTTCCCTTTTTCCAAAAAAATTTAAAATTTTTTTAAAAATTTTAAATTTAAAGCCCATTTTTTTTTGAAAAAATACAAACCCCAATTTTTTAAAAAAAAAATTTTTTTTTTAAAAAAAAATAAAACAAAACGCTTTTTAAAAAAAAAAAAAATTTTTTAAAAATTTTTTTTTTCTTTTTAAATTTTTTGGCCCCCCAAATTTTTCCCTTAAAATTTAAATTAAAAAAAAAAATTTAAAAAACATTCAAAAAGGCCCCCCTTTTTTAAAATTTAAAACCCCCCTTTTTCGGAAAAATTTTATTTTTTTTATTTTTCCCAAAAAAAAAAATTTTTAAAAAACCTTTTAATTTTATTTTTTATTTTAATTCCTTTTGTTTTAAAACCCCCACTGGTTAAACTTTTTTAAACCCCCCGGGGAAAAAACCCCCTTTTTTTTTTAAGGTTTTTGGGTTGCTTTTAAAAAATTTTAAAAAACGTTTAAAATGTTTTTAAAAAAAATTAATTTTTACGGGGCCCCAACCCAAAATCTTGAAAAACTGAAAAAAAAGGGGGTTTTTTTAAAAATTTTCCCTTTTTTTTCCCCGGACTAAAAGGGGGGGAAAAACCCGGTGCCCCCAAAACCCGGGTTTTGGGGAAAAACCAACCCCCCGGGGCCCGGGCGACATGTTAATTTTTTTTTATTTTTTAAAAAAAAATTCCCCGGGGGGATTTGGTTTTTCCCCCAAATTTTTGAAATTTTTTTTTTATTTGATTTTCGCCCCTTAAAAAAATAAACAAATTTTGGGAATTTTTAAAAATTTTGGGTTTTAAAATGGAAAAACCCGGGGTTTTTCCCGGGTTTTTTGGTTTTTAGGAAAAATTTTTTATATGTTTTTTTTTTGGCCATTAAAAAAGGTTTTTTACCGGCGGCCCCAAAAAATTTTTTTGGAAAAATTAATTAAAATTCCATTAAATTTTTTAAATTTTTTTTTAAAAAATTTTTATTTTTTGGGGGTTGGGAAAACAAAATTTTTAAAAATTAAAATTCCTTTTAAAATTAAAAATTTTTTTATACAATTTTTTTGTTTAAAAAAAAATTTTTAAAAAAAGGGGGGGGAAATTTGAAAAATTTTTTTTATTTTTGAATTTTCCTTTTTGTTAAAAAACCCTAAAATTTGGGGGGTTATTTTCAATTTCCTTTTTTTAAAAAAATTTTAAAACCCGGAAAAACAAAAATTTTTGGGAAACCCCCTTTAAGGGGGGTTTTGAAAAATGGATGTTGCCTTGGGCCCAAACAACCCAAAGGTTTTTTTTTGTGGCTTGGAATTGTTAAAAAAACTGGGGAACAAAATGGGGGCCCGGGTTTTAAGGTTGCCCTCCAGAAAAAAGGGGGGTCTTTTTAAAACCCCTTTTTTGACGGCCCCCCTTTTTTCCCGGGTTTAAACCCCCGTCATTAAAAAAAATTTTTGGAGTCCCAAAACTTTTTTAAAAAAAATTTAAAAAAGGGTTTTTAAAATTAAAAAACGGATTACCCCTTTTTTTTAAAAAAGTTATTGGGGTTTCCCAAAATTAAAAAAAAACCCATAGAAAAAAGCTTTTAAATCCCCCCTTTTTAAAAAAAAAAAAAATTGGGAAAAAGGGGGGAAAAAGGGAAAAATTTCCGTTTTTAAAAAAACCCCGAACCCCCTTTTTAAATTAAAAAATTTTTACCCCCAAGGGGGGCGTTTTTTTTAGAGGGGGGGAAAAATTCGTAAAAAAAAAACCCCAAAAAAATGTTTTTTTTTTGGTAAAAAAAATTTAAAACCTTTAAAAAGGGGGGCACAGTTTTTTGGGTTTTAGAAACCGCTTGGAAAGCCTTTCCCATGGGGGAAAGGGTTTTTAAAACAATACAGGGGCTTTTTTTCTGGGGGACTCATTGGGAATCTCAACCCCCAATTTGGGTTTTTAAGGGGGTTCAGGCATTTTTTTTTTTAGATAAGGAAAGTTTTTTTTAAACTTTTTCCAAAACCCAAGGGTTGGTTTTAATTTTTAATTTTCCCCCCTTTTTTTAGAAAAGATTAAAAACCCCAAATGAGCATTTTTTTTGTTCCCAAAGAGTTTTGGATCCAAACCCCCCCCCCAAAAAAAAAACGGGCCTTTTAAAAAGGGGGGAAAAATTTCCCTTTTAAATTAAAAGGGAAAAAAATTTTCCCCAAAAAAACCCCAAATTAAAATTTTTTTTTCCCCTTTTTTAAACCCTTCATAAAGGGGTTTTTGGGGTTTAAAAGGGGAAAAAACCCCTTTTTTTAAATTTCCCTTTAAATGATTCAGAAGTTTAGAAATTTGATTTTTAAGGAAAAAATTTTTTGTTTTTTTAAAAAAACCGTTTTCCCCCAGCAAATTTGTTTTAAAAATTTAAAAGGAAAAAGGGGGGTTCTTTCTATAACCAAAATTTTAAAAATTCGGGGGGGTTTTTAAATTTTTAAAACCATTTTTTTTTCCTCTAATTTTGCCCCATTAAAAGTTAACCACCCTTTTGGGGAAGTTTTTTAAAAAAAAAAAAAATTTTTAAAAACCGGGGGTTGGGGTTTTTTTTTTTAACCCCAATTTTCCCCAAAAGTTTTTTTTCAAAAAAATTTAACCCCCGATTTTCCTTTTGGCCTTTAATCTTCTCTTTTTTCCCCCCACTTTTTAAACGAAAGGGCCAAAAGGGGGGGCCCAAATTTTGGAAATTTTAAATTCCCCAATTTTAACTAAAAAAAAACCTTTGGGGAAGATTTTTAATGGGAAAAAAAACCCCGGGGGAAAAAAGGAAATTTTTTTTTGAAAAAAGCTTTTTTTAAAACCGTTTTTTTCCCTTAAAAAAATTTGAACTTTTTTTTTTTAAAACCCCCGGGAAATTTTTTTAAAATGTTTTTTAATTTAAAAAAAACCAAAAATAAATTTTTTTTTTTTAAAAATTTTAAAGGGGAAAAAATTAAAAAAATTTTAAAAAAATTTTTTATTTTTTTAAAAAAAAAAAATTAAAACCCCGGGAAACCCCCCTGATTTTTAAAATTTTCCCCCTTTTTTTTAAAAATTCGCAAACTTGGGGGAGTGTTTTTTTTGAAAAAAAAAAAATAAAAAAAATTTTTAACTAGGGAAATTTAAAAACCCAAAAAACCAAAAACCCATTTTTCTGAAAAATTTTTAATTTTTAAAGGGAAAAAATTAAAGGGGAAACCCTTTTCAAAATTTAAAAAAAAAGGGGGGGAAAACCTTTTTAAAAACTTTTAAAAATTTTCCCCCAAAAAAATTTTTCAAAAAAAAATTTAAAAAAATTTTTTAAAAAAAATTTTTTTTTAAAATTTTAAAAAGGAAATTTTAAAGGGGTTTTTGGGGCCCCAAATTTTAAAAATTAAAAACCCCCTTTTTTGTTTTTTTTCAACCCCTTTTTATTTTCAAATTTTTAAAAAAAATGGGGGAAAAAAAGGGGGAAAAAACCAAAACCCCGGAAAAACCAACCCCCCAGTATATTAATTATACAGTGTTGTCATACTGTGGTGTCCTTGATTTGATTTATGTTATCCTGGAAGTTTAAACAAAGACTGGGAAAAAGCGGGGTTTTTTCACAACAGTTCTATCTCAAATAAAGTGTCTTTATTTTTAAAATTTTTAAAAATTTGAAAAATTTTTGGCTGTTTCATAAAATCACTGTTTAGCTCACGTGTATTGTTATATATTATTGTATATCATATAACATAGCTGCCATTGGAGAGAAAATTGTCTTGTTGTTGTGAAAGATAATAAATTTTTATATATTATTATAAATGTTTTGATTTATTGCTGTTGTTTTAAGTTTGATAGATTTCTTGCGTGAGTTTTCCTTGGTTTTGGAAAAAAAAAATGATAGATCAAATAAAATTGATGTCTTTTTTTGGGAGGTTTTGATAAACTATTTTTTTAAAAAAATTCCGGATATTTTTTGATTGACGAAAAAAACTGATGGTTTTTGTTTTTTGTTAAAAATTTTCCATGTAGTCCCTAACTGAAGCCTGAAAGTACCCATTTTTCTCTCTCTAATTCTTAGGTCTTCGCGGATGCTTTAGGCAAAAAAAAATTTATCACGATTCCGACTTGGGGGAACCCCCCCAAAAAAGGGTCCCCAAGGTCCCGAAATGAGTTTTTTCCCCCCAATATCTGCCCCAAAAAAAACGATATGGAAAATTTTTTTTAAACAAAAAATGAAATTACCTCAAATCTACAAAAATGGTCCTTTTCCATTTTTTTTAAAAAAAAACCGTCGAAAATCCATTCACCCCTAAAAGATGTGGGGTTTAAACTCCTAATAAATGGTGGTAGTTTCCTGATTTTTTTAAAAATTATTGGGGGGTTTTTTAAAAGAAAAAAATACTTTAAAAACTAGACAATCTAAGCTTTCAAATTATGTGCATTGAAAAGCATTTCCCCAAAAGAAAGATGAGTTTTTTTTTTTTCGTTTATTCTACAGATTTTCTAGAACTCCGGAAACGGCTAAAAATGCAGATGGACAAAACAATTTTTTATTAAAACGAAAGAAAGATGGTGCTGGAAATTTTCTGGGATCATTGAACACTTCCTAAGATCTTATTATAAAAAAGAAATGTTAATAACAAACCATTTTTTCAAAAAATATTAATACATTAATAAGATACTCTCAAAATATTGAAAAAAAAAATTGACCGCTTTTTTTAATATTCTCGAAAAATCAGACTGGACTCAAACTCATATGCAATAATAGGGACGGGTTTTTCCATTCCAATGAACTTTGAATGATTAAAAAATGTACATTATTGCCCGAGTAATGAAACAATTCGTCCGCCCGCCTATTAGTGAATCCATGAAGATAGCGGCATTCTAGCGGTAGAGCGGCAGCTGAATTGAGAATACTTTTGGGCCCCGTTATCTCGAAAACTATCGATTTTTTGAAAAAAAGTATAAGGACCGTTTTTGTAGATTACAAGGCGATCTTTATTTTTTGTCTAAACAAAAATTCTCCAACTCGCATATTTTGGCAGATATTAGCGGGAAACCCATTTTTCGAGCCTTGAGGGGCCATTTTCAGCCCTTTCCCACCTGTTAATGTTGATAAACTTTTTTTCGCTCGAAAGCATTCCCGAAGACCTAAGAATTGCGCCACACGGGTAAACTGTACAGATTTATTTACAGCTTTTTTCCTTCATTTATTGGACTAATGGGATTATGATCAGAAATATGGAAAGAAAAGTAAAATAAAGTATCGGCAGTTCCGACTTATTGTTTTGCTAAAGAGATTACTGATACATTTATAATGTTTTTAATGAGAATTTATCAGTTAATTTATGATGGAATTTCTATCTGGACATTTTTTGATCCAAATAGACCTATTAGGATTCTTATTGGAACCTAACATTTTCTATTTCCACAGGGGTGTTCCATTAAAAAAATATTATTTCCAGTTTTTCTTTTTTCCGATCGTCAGTTTTTTTAAATTTCATATCTAAAGTCTTCATAAAAAAACTAAAACTTTTGTACAAACCACTTTTTTGTATTCCTTTCAAATAAAACCTTTAAAAGCATGCGAAATTATAAGAAAAAACCCGTTACATACCCAAGAATATTGGTGTAAGCTATTAATTAGCTAAATTTTGGTCAAGTTTAACTGCAAGATAAACAATAATATCCATAAGATTAACCGAATTAGAAACTTTGTAGTCATATTGGACCAGATTTTTTTCGTTTTATTCTGATAAAATTTTTACTTACTGGCACACAAGGTGCCAAAATTTATTCTTAGAAATTGTAAGTCATTTAAGCACCCAAATGTTAGCTCTCTTTGTATTTAGCTTTTGTTTATAATAAGTAGTATAAAATATATATATATATATATATATATATATATATATATATATATATATATATATATATATATATATATATATATATATATATATATCTTTTTTGCTTTGAAACTAAATGTGAAGTTTCGTAAATTTTTGTAAATGCAAAAATTTCTTCCAACAATATAAAAAGGGAATGATGTTTGTAACATCCTAAACTTATAAATAATTATTTAAAATTAGTTTTTGACTTATGCTTAATTTATCGTGTTCTCTTTACTATCTTTTTAATTAACTAAATAAGTTGGCTGTTTAATATTGTTATCACCAATCCAGGGTTTAATATATGACAGTAATTTATAAAATTTCGGTTGTGTCGTATACTGGAGTATGTTTGGAAATTTAATATTTAAAGATATAATAGGAATTAAAAAAGGCGATTTTTTAAAAGTTTCTACACCTTTTGAAAATGACCTGATGTTTACCTTATTAGTGGTTATTTCCTGCCCGAACTTAAATAAAGATATATTGAGACTTTTTTTTTAAATCTTGGGACAGTCCACGAAGGCTGATGCCTAAGTACTAACGTACCGTGGGTGTCTTAAGTGTGGTGAGAGGGAGTTTGTTCACACGGGACTTAAATATTTGGAGACTGGGCAGCAGGTTCAATAGTCTTGACACTCTAGGGATGAAGGAACGAAGAAAGCGGGAAGTTCGGGGCCTCTTTAACTGAACTGTAAAAGGATGCTTAAAAGTTGCACTACGTGTTGCTCTGTTGGGAGCTGCCAGAGGAGGAATTATACTGGCCAACTCCTCTGAGCAGAAGCCGTGAAAATATCTATAGAAGAGCGACAGATCCCCCACAGCTCGACGGTGGGCAAGAAGAGGAAGCCTTTCGGCGAGTGTTGTATCATTAATAAGACGAACGGCTCTTCTTTGAATGGAGTTCAGAATGCTGTAAGGGACGCCATTCCCCAGACATGAGAACAATATTCTAAAGAGGGTCTGACTTGGGATACATACAGAGTGTACAGATTGGAAGAGAAATATTTTCTGGCTCAAAAGAGGAATCCAAGCTTTTTTGAAGCTGCCGAGGCTATGGATGTAAAGTGTTTGTGCTTGTTGAGATTATTCTCAAAAGTAACGCCGACAAGATTAAACGACTCTTTGTTCTGCAAAACTTGGCCGCTCATATGTAAGGGATGAGGGGGAGATACCTGTAAATGCTTAAATTTTGCTTGATTTTCATATATTTTTTTAATGAGTCATATATTTTTGAAAATTGCCATCTGGTTTATTCAAACATTAAAATAATGTCTTTTTTAATTATTCAATATGGCAGATGAACACTAAATTCTTCAAGAAAATCGCAGCGCGATTTTTCAATCGGCGAGCATCTTAGCATCGGATCTAGTGATTTGAAAACAAAAACCAAAATTCTGTGTTTATTAATGTCATAATTTCTGAATGAACCTAAACAAAAATTGCGCATAAAATACTTGAAAAAAATGAAATGACTTTAGGGCCGAATTTTTCTATTGTTTTTGCTTTGATGAAATTATTTTTTCAAAAAATGTTCGGTAATTGGTAGGTTATCAATATCATTAAAAAGATGTGTGCAAAATTTTAGAGAGATCAACTTTTTAAGTTATCGTGTACGCCAATTTAAAAATATGGTTGTAAGAAAAACGCGTTTAAAATTTGAATACATATAGAATAGGGTACACATACAGATATGGGTCACCCTCTATAATATAAGAAATACTTAAAATTATGTTCTAAAAATTTGGTGATATATTCTTAAAGGATTATCCTAACATTTTATGAAAAAGAAAACAAAATTTTACAGGTATTTCCCCCCTTAAATATGGGTATCGGCAAAAAAATGATATGATCCTACCTTTACACAAAAGCCTCATTGGTATAAATATTTCATCACAGTATTTTTCCAGAGAACATAGATTTGGTTAAAATTAGGTAATAGTTTTATATGACAGTGACTTAACAATATGATAAATTTCCATTGTAATATAATTGTTAGTCTAGGAGGAATATGCGCATGAGTACCGAAAACTATTCCACCTTAATTTTTTTATATGATCCTCTTTAAATAAAAAACTGATGATATAAATGTATGTTGCCATGGCGTCACCTTGTGCCATATTGTTTAAACCGAAATTGTTTAAACAATTGCAAGGAATTGTGTTTTTTTAACCGGACAATTTTTTTTTCATATTCTTTATTGAAATACAAATAAAAAAGGTTCTATGACTTTTTACGGTAAAGTTAATATTTTTGGAGATATTAATTTTTAAAAGTTCGAAAAATCCAAAATTTGGGTACTTTTGACCCATGAAAAATATGTATTAAAGAAATAATAAAACATAAATTTATTTTTTTATTCTTTAAACAATAGTTAATAATATCCTTAATTGAGATTTAATTTTTTTTTTCTACAACCGCGCGAAAAGTACCATGTTTGCGCTTCAAAAACAAAACAAAAAGTTGCACTTTTCCGAGGAGCAAGCGTTTTTTTACTTTGTCGCTCGCTGAGTTATCAAGGAAACCGTAATAGAAAAACGTCAAATTTGACACCACAGTAGGCGTTGAACGGTAGAAACTTCATCTGATATTGTCATTAAAAATTGTGAGAATTGCACCTTTACCTTTAATATTGTAAATAATAAGAAAAATTACTAGATCTTATATAGATTTAGGTAATAATTATATAAAGATCTAAATGTATATACATATTACAATAAGATAAATTGGTATAGTAGCCACGGTTTTATTAAATCTGTTTTTATTAACTACTTCACCTTTGCATGTTCCGTTGAATGTTTAATAGTGGTAAAATGCAAATTACCAACTTTAGTTATACAAAATAATAAAAGTTTATGTTCGGAAAGTCCCTACATCGTTCTGACGGAGTTTACACTAAAAGTGGTAGAAATGTACTTTTTTATAAATAATTGAATTTTATATTCTACGTCATATAACTGTGTATATTACGACAAATCAAGTGATAAATAAAGCAAATTACAAAGTTTAGTGATAGAAAGTAATTAAAAAATAGTTATTATGATTACAAACTCTAATTTTCTAAACTTTTCATTATACTAAAGATAGTAGAAATGTATATTTAGTAAACAATTCGCATTATCTATAAATTAGATTGATGTCCAAATTATCGCTTTAAATAAAATACAAAACTACCAACTTTAGTTACGAAAAACAGTTTAAAAATTGGTTTGTCGATATCCTTCTTTTATTTTTTATTAATTTTGTACTACTAAAGGTGGTAAAAATCTATTTTTTTCTGATTTAAACTGATTATATTTATAGCTTTCACATAACACAGGCGAGTATTATGTTTAGTTATGATAGGAGGCCATGCTTGCCGCTGCTGTCAAGAAAAATAAACAAATGATTATTGGACAGTTTTAAAAAGTATAAAATATGTAATTGTAAAGAATTGAGCCATGTCCAAATACGCCATTCCAGTTTAATATACTTAACTGCGCTAATTGAGAACTGAGACCAACATCTTTCGAAAAATGGTTTGTTCAACAGCATTCAGAAGAGTCTACTACAAATTTCGACCAAATATAACAATATTCCCAAAAAAAGAATGAATAAAATCATTTCAAAATATTACATATATGTTATCAAATACAGACATTTAATACCGAGTAGTAATTCACCTGGTTTTTCACCCCTAAAAAAGGCAGAAGTATTAAAGAATTCCAAAATTTAGATATTGTCACACAGAAATTTAAATCATAACGTAATACAATAATATGTAAATAACTAATTAAAAGGGTACTAAATAGTTTTTTTTATTGTTTTCTTTTGCAGTAAATACCTACTTCTGAAAAAACATTTTTACAATAACACACATCTGTAGCGCAAAATGATGCTTGCACGTTTTAAAATGTGAACTGTCAAATTTAAGGTTATATCAATAATCAATAAATTTTACCAATTATTTTATCAAATCTGCGGTTGTAGAAAAAATCTTGTGTGTAATTCGAGCGCAAAGTGACATTGTCGCTCTCGCGAGATAGCCGCGCTCCGCTACGCGTCGCTCGTCAAACATTTCGCTTAGAGCGACAATGTATTACTTTGCGCTCTTAATACACAAATAGCTATTCTACAGGTTTTTTGGTTGTTTATTAAGCGCGCTTACAAGTATGCGTCCCTTACGTTTAGATATCGCCGTCTCTATGACTTATATGCTGCATCTTTCCCTGAATATGTCATGAATCATTATTTATATTTTATCTTAAAAACTAGTAACTTTACTAAGATTGTTCAAGAGGGCAATGTTATTAATAATTTAATTATCTACAATTTGTTTTTATAAGTTTTTTCCTAAAATCAATTTTACAAAAGTTATTGTAGCTTTATTTTACTTGTAAGCGCGCGTAATAAACAATCAAAAACCTGTACAAACAATAAAAAAATTTCAAATCTCAATTAAGGATATTATTAACTATTGTATAAAGAACAAAAAAATACATTTTTTATGGGTCAAAAGTACCCAAATTTGGGATTTTTTAAACTTTTAAAAATTTATATCCCTAAAAATGTTAACTTTATTGTAAAAATTCATAGGACCTTCTCCATTTGTATTTCAATAAAAAATATTTAAAAAAATTGTCCGGTTAAAAAAAAACAATTCCTTGCAAGTGTTCAAACAATATGGCACCAGGTGGCGCCATGGCAACATACATTTATACAATCAGTAAGGCAATTTAAGTGACAGGATTAATAACCGGACACTGCACCCTAAGAAAACATTTGCACACTCTGGGCATCTATAGAGAAGAACCCATTTGCAGACTATGTGACGAAGAGGAAGAGACAGCCTCACACATCATATATGAGTGCCCTGCACTTACATACTGGAGAACAAATCAAAACCTCATGGTGGACACTAACCACCAGGAGGCTGTAGACCAGAAAAGAACAGTAAAAGGGCTACTACACCTGTCTAAGGTGTCAAACCTTTTTAACTGAAACAAATACACAAGAGATACAACAAGCCCTGTAGGCTGCATTGTCGAGGTGGACAAAACCTCAACTTGTGTATTTAGATTATCAATCAATCAAGGCAATTTAAAGAGGATCGTATAAAAAAATGAGGTGGAATAGTTTTCGGTACTCATGCGCCGATTCCTCCTAGACTATGTGGACAATACTCAGAAATCAATAACTTAAAACTATTATTTTTATAATGATATTCCTTTTTGGCAACATTATTCTAAAAATCATAACTAAATATATTAAAACAAAAACCAATTTTATTATCTCCTTATTTTATTCAAGCTTAAACATACAAAAACAAAACAGAAGATCATTAACCTATATGATACCAATTTTATTGGCTACGTCCAGCGCGTCATAGTCTCTGGCTAACCTAACGTAAGCCTTCTTTTTGCCATCAGGCCTGATTAAAGTATTTACTTTTGCTACATTGATATCATATAATTTCTTGACTGCAGCTCTAATGTGGTGTTTGTTTGATCTTGTGTGTACCAAGAAAACTAGGGTGTTGTTGTCTTCAATTTTCTTCATAGCAGCTTCAGTAGTCAATGGATATTTGATGATGTTGTAAGCATCCATACGTGATCTAAATTTAAAAAAAAGTTATCAGTATGTACCCTTAATAAGGTTTATTTGGTTTTAGAAACTATCAACACATGAGCAATGCCTCTTAGGGTATATGAATTACTAATCAAAGTAAACTTGTTAAATAAAGTCATTTATCACACTATCACTGTCCTAGTAAAAATTCTAATAAAAATTTACTAAAAAATTAACCCTTTTATCACAAATGCTTTTGGAGATACTACTAAGAAGAGCTTTGGGCGTAAGACATACATTTAGAAAAAAGAAGCAATTTAAAAATAAGGCCTCCTACCTACTTCCAACAATAGTTCTTTTGCTTTTATGACATAAAAGCAAAAGAAGTATACAAGGTGAAAAAGTATAATACTCACGATTTTAATGGGCAATAGTGAAGCTCAAAACAAGTCAAAAAGTTTATGACATTTGTGTCAAAACTTGACAGATAAACGATATTAAAGTTACAAACTTTGGAAGCAATCTATAAATAAAAAAAAAATTTTACCCAGTTAGGAATTTAAAAAACAATAGGCAACAGCACTACTCAGAAGCCTTGTGCGTGAAGAATATTTTTGTCCATTTAAATGTTTTGAAATAGGGGAAATATGTCGATATGTTATAAGTTTACACGAAAGTTTGTCGAAGTGAGGTTTGTGCACAAACTAGAGGACGACATTTTCAGCAACTTATTTAAACTAAAATGATGCTGTTTCTTTTTTTTTTTTAGATATAATTAGGAATAAAAAAGTGCTATTTTAAAACATAATAAATTGTGTTCTTAAAATGGTTATTCAGCTAAATTTTGAGGTAATTACAATTATTTTTTAATTAAAAATAAAAACCCCAAATAAAACACTAAACACTATGTAGATAAAAATATCTTTAAAGCTGCAGCCTTTGCAGAACACTTTCAAATGTGCTATTCTGTGCCTGGCTGCTGTTGATGAGGTTGCTTCCAGAATCAGAGGTCTTGATTCCAACAAAAGTGCGGGTCCTGATGGATTATCACCAGCCCTCTTAAAGGGCTGCTGCGACACACTGTCTGCCCCTCTTGGTGCAATTTTTCAGAGTTCTTTTGATAAGGGGATATTTCCCTCTGCTTGGAAGTTTTCTAACCTTGTGCCTATCTACAAAAGGGGAAATAGGGCTGATGTAACTAACTACAGAGGTATTTCGATCATTTCTACGATTCCAAAATTATTCGAAGACATCATTACGGATGAACTATTCTCCACCTATAAAGATTATATTTCTCCTTTACAGCACGGTTTTTATAGTGGTCGCTCTACAGCAACAAATCTCGCTATATTCCAGAACTATCTTTTTTCTTCAGTTCAGTCTATACAGATTTGTCCAGGGCCTTTGGCAGTGTGTGTCATGAATTGCTTCTGAGAAAGCTTTCTGATATCGGTACTTCGGGGAGTTACTTAAAGTGGCTCGGTTCCTACTTAGATCACCGTTATCAACGTGTCGTTGTGCTAAACTCGATATCTCGAGACATAGCAGTGACGTCGGGGTGCCACAGGGCTCCCACATCGGTCCTGTACTGTTTTTTGTTCATTAACGATCTCACGTCTTGCTTTACAAATAGTAACTGCTTGTTATTTGCAGATGATTAGATGATTTGAAATTCTTCACCTCCGACACCCGAAAGTTACGCTTTACAATCCGATTTAAATCGATTTATAAAATGGTGTGAAGCGAATTCTCTTTCCCTTAATATTGCGAAATGTACTACTATCCATTTCACAAAATCTCTTGCACCCACCCATAATGTCTATAAAATTGGTGACTCAATCCTGAAAACTTCTTCCACAGTGAATGACTTGGGTGTAATTTTGTGAAGGCTTATCGTTTAACCTTCATATCGACACAATCGTATGCAGAGCATTTAGAATGTTGGGCTTCATCAAGAGAAATTCCCGACACTTCACCTGCACGAAGGCCATTATGTCACTGTATAACTGCTTGGTAAGAAGTGTACTCGAATATTGCTCAGTTATCTGGCAGTCCCGTTATGTTTGCCATATCGATAGGATTGAAAGAGCACAACATAAATTTATTAAATATTTGTTATTTAAACATCGTTTTCCGTATCAAGACGTCTGCTATGATACTAGATTGCTTCTGTGTGGTATGCAGACGCTGGAGAATAGACGTAGACAAGCTCTCCTCGTTTCTTTATAAACTGGTTAATGGGATGATTCACTGTAGTGATCTGCTGAGTATGGTGGATTTCTTGGTTCCCAGGCGTCGAACTCGTCACACCTCCCTCTTCTTCGTGAAAGGACATAGGACCAATTATGGTCAAAACACGTTTATTGACCGCATGTGTCAAAATTATAATTTATTTTATCACAATTGTGACATTTTTAACATTGGTCTGTGTTCTCTTAAGAGATGGCTAAGGTTCGGCGATGTCTGATTTAAGATTAAATTTTTAAACCCTTAATCGAGTATTTGCTTAATGGAACTATTGTATGTTACTAGTATTGTAAGCTTTTTTATTTTATTTTGTATGTATTTTTAAGTTTTTTTTATGTTTTGTTTGTTATTTCCTTTTTATATTAATTTTTTGTACCATTTAGGGATTTATCCCTGTAGTGTACTTTACCGTAAATAAATAAATAAATAAATAAACAAAAAAGTGTAAATGGGTAAAGTAGGCGCGGGGTTATCAAATTTTTTAAACTTTGAAAAGCCATATTTCGAAAACAATTAACCTTTGAACCATGTGTTTGGCTTTTTTGACTTGTTTTAAGCTCCACTATCGCCCATTAAAATGGTGATTATCTTACTTTTTACACTCTGTATAAAGTAGTCTGGTTTAAACACTAGGTACACATGTTACAACTATCAAGCAGAGCCTCATTCAGTAAAAGTAAAGTCAAATATAATTATTGCAGTTTGTGTCCAGGTTTTACATAAAAATAAGTTCCAAATAAAATTGTGTATCTCTATAATAATTAATCCAAAATATTAAGGATTTTTTCGTGACATACCGTTTTTAACTACTGGTTGATAGCACTCAGTTCTTTTCCCCATTCTCGCAAAAACGAAACGGTTTACGTAAATCATGCGTGTGTCAACTTACATACTAATCGATCAATATACTTTTAGATTTAAGTCCAAATGTAAGGTCTTTGAAGAGTTAAGAAATAGGTCGAAGCGATAAGATAAAAACCAAAGTTTTCTTTTAATAAAATATTAACTGTTTCAAAGTTAACTGTAACAAGATAATTTTTTTCCTTTATGATTTAAATAAAATTGCACTAATTCATCCATTTGAGAATTAACTAACAAATCAAAACTCTGCAATTCAAATAGTTGGTAAACCATATCAAAAATATCCGCGAATCCTTCATTATTTTAATTTGACACTTGACATAACCATTATTAACGCTCCTCCCGACTAGTGGCGACAGCGGTGAATACTGAGTACAAAGTAATGATGTACATACTGACGTCATAACACCTTCCCCTGCGTAACCGCTCCCCGCCAAAATAAACCGGTATGTTAACTGTCCAAACAACTTTCAACACGGTATGTGGCCAAAATTTGTTTATTATCTAAGAATCTTATGCCAAATTCAAAGCAACTTAACATAAATTTACAATGAGTAGTGCCACCAAAAATATTTGTTTTTAGAAAAATTAATAAACATATCCAAAACACAACAATTAAGCAGCAAGACAAACTAAAGCTTTAAATAATTAATAAAATTACAGTTTGTGCTTTAGAGGGTTCTGTAACTGGTTTATTTAAAATTTTACATAATCAACACTTTTACTGCTGACCATTAAGTCCGGTTATTTATTCATTTAAGTACAAAAAGTTACAGAGACAAAACTCCAAATAGTACTATATTAAATATTCCTAGTATATTTAAACCTATAAAGGCTCAATCTAAAAATATTGATGTCATCAAATTATTTTGTTGACCGTAATTGGTCATTGTCATATAAAATAAAATATTCGATGTTGTTTCGTGCCCCTTTGTGGCACCTCATATGAAATTAAAACCTAAGTTCCAATATTAGGATTTAGTAATATAAATCAAAAAAAAATATTCTTTTGAATAATTTAAAAAAAAACCACATAAGAACATTTTCTTTTTAACATGAAACAAACACAGGTGACATGTTGGTTGCACTCTGTAAGAATAATCGTGTCATATGCCATAAAACAATTAGTTGCATTATATCATTTTAAATGTAAAAACATATTTATAATGAACAGAAAAAAAACTTACAGAATTTAAATTATAAAACAGATATTAGTATAGGAATAAAATAGGAAAGATATGGATTATAACCTAATTTTATAGAAATATAAGTATAAGGAAAATTTTAAACACAAAAACAAAAGTATAAAGAAAAGAATTAAAATTCGCATTTATAAAATCACTGATCATGAAAATCAACGTCTTTTCTGATTTTTCCTTTTTTTTTTTTTTGGAAGAAATATGGAACATTTATTTTCACAATATCACAATGAAAACTACGTGCAGACAGAATAAATTAATTGAGAAGTGTGCCAAGAGAAGGCAAGTAATATTTGTATATACTAATACAGAATGGACAAAAAAACAAAAAGGCAGGTGTCGAGTTGGCGGCAGCAGAAGTGTTAATAACATAAGACTCTTATTTTTCTAACACAAATAACTTGCCCCCCTAAAAAACAATTTTAGAAATGATGTATGTAACCCTTCCTACCTTGTGGGTACACTCTTCCTGGGATATTTAGGGTTACGTGGTGGTCTAAGTGTTTTGGGCCTGTGGAAATGTACTGATGTCCTCAATTTCCTAGTCTTTGTGCCATTGGGTCCCTTAATGACCTAGTAACAAAATAATTTTTTATATTTTGATCAAAAAACCTAAATATTTCAATAAAACAATTAACTACCAATTAAAGATGCTTAATATATTAAAAAAAAAGGTATTTTCAATAAAGATTACACAATCGAAAAAAATATTAGTAAAGTGCTTGAAGAAAAAATTGTTTAGCCTACCTTCTTCTTGATCTTTAGGGCTTTGGCAACAGCAGGTGCCGATTGTGCTGCTGCTTTCTTACCCACAACACCTTTCTGTTGTTTAACGGGCACATTTCGTTTAGGTTTGGCTAGTACTGGTCTTGGGGGTACCTTTCCCTTACCAGCAGCAGGTTTTCCTGCAACCTTTTTACCAGCCACTACCTTACTTGCTGGTTTAGCAGCACCTACAAAATAAGACACATTCTTTGTAGAAAACCTAAATTACTAGAAAAAAAAATTTGGAAAAAAATTTTATTACAAAAAATACAATGACTACAAACCTTTAGCGGGCTTAGCAGCACCCTTGGCCGGAGCTTTACCAGCAGCAGCTTTTGCTTTGGAAGCAGCCGCAGGAGCTTTTGCCGCACCTTTAGCTGGGGCTTTGGCAGCAGCTGGAGCCTTGGTGGCTGAAGCCTTCTTATCTGCTGGCTTCGAAGCAGAGCTTGAAGCCTTGGCAGCAGCTTTAGGAGCTGGTGCGGGGGTCTTAGAGGACCCTGAAGCAGCAGAACCCGAAGGTGCTGAGGCGGGCTTCTTCTTTTCTTCTTTCTTTGCAGCTAAAACAAAAACCAAGTTATAGGTTATGATAATAATACCTTAACCTAAAATTAATTTGCATAAATAAAAGGGTCAGTTTTGTGTTAAAATGATTATTTTCAGAGAATTCAAAGAGATTCCCACACGTAAATCATCATAAAAAGATATATTTTGGAAACTATTTTAAAGTAAAGTGTTTACCATGTGGTGAAACGCGTGGCTGTCAGTCCTATGTTTTTTTCGGCTTTTACGTAAATATTCTTCCAGGCACCCAAATGCTTTATATATCCCAATAAAGGGCGGATCCTAATGTTTAATTTAAAATCATTTATTTCATTTTTATTTTAATACTTACCGGGTTTTTCCGCTGATTTTGGCTTTGGTGGAGCCATTTTCTCAAGTATCACACAAAAAGGAAGTTAACCTAAAATCGAAATGACAATTGACAGGCGGAAATCGTCGTCGCTTGACTGGCGCGATTGTGTTATGGCGCGAAATTTTTAAATTTAAATATCTTGGTAAATTAAATAAAGAAAAACGTGATTAATTTTTTGATTTTAAGTTATAAAAAACTGTAAACTGTAAATAAAGCTTAATGACCTCAAGACTTGTTTTTAATCAAAAAAGAGTGATCATTGGAAAACAGCAGTAATGGAGAATGCCTTTGTTTAAAAGTTCTGGTTGAGTTGATTTTAAAATACAAACAGACATTTTTTTTATAATGATAAACCCGTTAAGTTAAAAGGTTTAGTTAGTACTTATTACTTTTATGGAAAAAATGGACGATATTATTTTAGAGGAACGAATAATTAACAAATTTCCTGCACCATATAGTTTAGAAAGTACACCGTATATTCAGCCTGATTTTAGAGAGAAAACTAGGCGCATATGTCTTAGAGAAGAAGAGAGAAAAAAGTTCACAAAAGAATGGCTGAAAATTTGCAAAGTGATAATTATTGGAGATGTGTCTGTAGGAAAAACTTGTCTAGTAAACAGGTGCATAATTTTAAGATTCAGGATAATAATTTTGTACTTTGTTACATTACTAACTATGTATTTTTTAGATTTTGCCGAAAACTCTTTGACACCAACTATAAATCTACAATAGGAGTAGATTTCGAAGTAGAAAAATTTATGATTTTGGGGGTACCTTTTACTTTACAGATGTGAGTCAATTCTTTTAAATTATTTTTACCGTACATATATAAGTTGTAAATACAATTTGACAAAAAATATATATTTTTTTAGATGGGATACGGCCGGTCAAGAAAGATTTAAAAGTATTGCTCAGTCATATTACAGAGGGGCACATGGTAAGGATCATCCATCAACGAATTCTCAAGGAAGAATTTCGTTGGTTTAGAAACCAACCAAAAAATAAAGATACGAAAAATTGTCAGTTGACTTTACGTCATAATTCCGGACAAAAAGTATCAGAGTTCTTAAACCTGTCTTGCTCATAATTTCATGACAATTTCTTGTCAAGATATTGGGCAAGTTCTTTATTCCATCGATAAAAAGTACGCTGAATTTATGCGCTGAACGTCAAAAGACGTCATGAGAAGTTTTGATGGAACGAATTAAAACGAAATGTTTAAAAACGCTTGCTGTTTGTTCTGCAACTGTGTCAATGCTCAGCTGATTGTTGTGTTTCTCTTCCGTATTTATTTATATTTTTTTCCTCGAGTATTTTATAAAAGCGCTTTGATGGAATCCATTGGACTCTCTAGTGGTAGTTTAAAAACGGTTTGATGAATTAGCGCTTAATGCGCTGGATCCATCGATGCAATTAAAAACTTGCCCATTGATTAATTGATGTTTTAAAAAATGGAGCTTGGCTTTACACATGTGTTTAGTTTTTGACAATATATTTTTTATGCATGTGTTACCAATCACTGCCAATCAGTCCCTTTTTCTTAATGGATGACGGTTAAGTTAACCTGCCTGGAATACTTTTACTTGCATGTGAATGTATGGTGGTTCATTTTCTGTCTTGGTTTTTAAATTTTTCTTTTCTTATATAAAAATCGGTAATTGTTTCGAAAGTTACCTCCACCCCGATTTTGTCCAAATTTTGTATACGGGAGTTTTTTGGGGCGCTGATCACGAATCTGAACATATTTTTTCGGCAACATTTCGTTTTCGAGATATTCAGAATCAAAGTTGAAAATTAAACTAACCTTATTTTCATTATTCTTCCTTCTTTTTGCACACAATTTTTTATATAATATACAGCAAATCGGTTAACAATGTTTTATAAACATTTTATTAAAACTTGTTTTTATATTTTATTTTACCCTTTTTTTTTCCATTTAATTGCAAACCTCCAATTTCATACTTCGCTTACGCCGCAACTATATATACACTAGAGATTTTATCAGCAAATATGGCCGCTGCCTTTGACATTAAAACTTTACAATTTAATGCAAAAAAGGTGAAAATAAGTAAAAAACAATTTTTTTAAGGTGTTTATGAAATATTGTGTACCAATTTAGTGTAAAAATGATATATTGTTTGCAAAAAGTAGGGGAATTATAGTGAAAATAAGGTTAGTTTAATTTTCAACTTTGATGATAAATATCTCGAAAACGAAACGTTGCCGAAAAAAAGTGTTTTCATATTCGTAGTCAGCGCTCGACAAAACCCCCGTATACCAAATTTGGTCAAAATCGGAGTGGGGGCAACTTTCGAGACAATTACTTTACCTATACTCAATTAGGGGAAAAACAAATATCAGTAAAATTTCCACAAACCAATTTTGACCAAATTTGGTATACGGAAGTTTTTCGGGGCGCTGATTACGAATCTGCAAAAAAAATTTTTTTCGGCAACGTTTCGTTTACGAGTTATTCATCATCAAAGTTAAAAATCAAACTAACCTCATTTTCACTATATTCCCCCTTCTTTTTGTCACAATTCTTGATTGTTCACTAAAGTGGTACACAATATTTTATAAACACCTTTTAAAACCTTGTATTTTTATTTATTTTTTCACCTTTTTTTTCCCTTAAATTGCGAACTTTCAAGTTCAAAAAAAGAACCATATTTGTTTACTAAAAGCCTAGTGTATACATAGTTGCCGACACGTTGCGGCGTGTGAAATTTGGGGGTTTGCAATTAAACGAAAAAAAAAATTAAAATAAATATAAAAACAAATTTTTAAGATGTTTGTAAAATATTGTGTATTTGGTGTAACAATCAAGAAAATTTTAATTTTGAGGGAAATAATTGAAAATGAGGTTTGTTTAATTTTAACTTTGGTGATGAATAACTCGTAAACAAACGTTGCCGAAAAATTTTTGGAGTTCGTAATCAGCGCCCAAAAACCCCGTATACCCAAAATTTTGGGCAAAATCAGGGAGGCAACTTTCGAGACAATTACCTAATTAATTTTTAGCGAGTACCCAACAAGGTCCTATTTTTATTTATACAAGTAAACCTGTATTAAATGTTTACCTGTATAAAAGATATATTTTTGGATGAGAATGACTTTTTTGCATCTTTTATTTTTTGATGTTCCATCTGTGGACATGTATAGTATATTTGTGCATTTAAAAGCTTTCCAGAAGTTAGTGCACAATATATTTAGGGCTAGAGCGTATTTTACACATGAAAATTAGAACGAAAAATTTCAATAATATGACCCAAAAAATGCTTTCCAAGGGGGCTAAAGCGCCTTATTGGGAGGAAAATTTAATTCAGTGCCTTTACAAGTTATATAGAATATAGGGCCAAGAAAAATACAAATTTAAATTTTTTAGTATAATCATTTTTTTGCCATAATAGTATATTAAACAACAAGGTTTGAAAACGACTCTTTGCACACGGGCGAGACAAATTGATGGACCGAGACGAAGTCGAGGTCAAATCTCGCGAGTGTGCAAAGAAATTTTCTAACGAGTTTTTACGATACTTTTTATACGACTGCAAATAAAAAAAAACATTTTTGTGTAAATTTTATTTTAAAAAACAAACGCAAAACAAAAATAATGAAAACAAGAAACTACAGACTATAATTTAGCAAACAGGAAACTTCATAACTATTTTAAAATATTAATTGTAATGTTTACTTCTGCAGGAATCGTCGCATTGTTGATCGACTTTTTAACGATGGAGACAACATTTTTCTGGCACCTTGCTTATACAGTTCTCTGTCGTCGGCATATTGCAGTTTTCTTGCGGCATTCATTACTCAATTGCTGTTGTGGCTGTGCCGCAACAGACGACACAGAAGGAAGAGATCCTCTCTGAAACATCCATTTTATTACTAAGCGAGTCATCTATATAACTTTCGGCGACTGAGCTGGATTTCAATCCACCATGGCGCTTCAGAGCCAGCAAATCTGATCCAGAATTCACCAATATTGTGGCTGACGACCGCCTAAAGCAATGCCCGGTATAGGCTTCTGGAGTTTCCAACATCAAAATTTGGCGATGTCTTTTGCCATACCGCCAATTTTGTTAATTCCAATGTTTTTGGCGAGTGCATTTTCCATTTTGATAATTAAGAAAAAAACGATCTGTTTGCAGAAGTGGAGGAGGTCGAGAAGGGCAGAATACTTTTTTAAGATGGTGTAGAGACTTCCTGACACTGTAAATGATCTCGGCATCTTCGTTTTGGTATTCTCTAGTTTAATTAACATTGCGCTGCCAAAATCCGTCATATTTTCTTTTAAGGAAGCACAATTCTTCTCTTCGGCATGCCCCAGAGAGTCCGACTGCCACCACTGCCTGAAACAAGAAAAAATACCGATAAGTCTTTAGTTTTATTCATTTTAAGTAAGTACTTTATGAAACTAGCACTATTTAAAAACAGAATTAGGTAACCCCTGCCTACTAAACCTTCTCACTATAAAAAATGACACCATAAAATAAATAAAATAACTGTGATGCCTACCTTGATTAGCAAATATTTCTCGTGAAGCGTTCTTTAGGAAGCGGCAAAAATCATTCTCGCCTTCAAGAATTTTGGACTTCTTTGGCACATAGTTTTCTGATTTTCTTTTTTATTAGGGCCTGCAACTTCTGGTATTTCCCAATATCCGTATTTTGGTTGCCCTCAGGGTTGATTTTAGCATGGAAAAGGTGCTCCATAATGTTGAAGACTTGTATTTGTTCGACAGCTCTTCAAAGTACATAACATAACATTTTCGGAAAACGTTTGTACGTTATTTACTTGTCTCCACTTCATAAATCGATAACTCAGCTTCATATCGATCTCTTGACTTTGTTAGATAGGTTTGACGAGATTAAACTCGCTTTTTAGAATTTCTTCAGAATCGGACATTTTTTCGCGAAATCAAAATTTTTTGTATCTAAATTGGTATCTAATCAACAAAACAAAGAAAACTATGACGGTTGCTATGGAATAAAGCCTACTTTGAGTTTTCTATATTTTGACATAACAATAAAAAACCATAATAAATCATATTGAAAGACAGAACCGTGTGCAAAAAAAAACATATTTTCCTTGCACACATTGTGCGCAAAATACAATTTTCAAAGCTTGTTTAGCGTGTGCAAAACTACATTTTCTAAAGCAGTCGTATAAAAAATATTAAATTTAATAATTTTTATACACATCGATCTACATCGTTTTAGTATAAAAAACAGTGACATAAAATGGATAAAACTCACAAGTAAATAATTTGGGGCAATATTTGCCTAGGCGTCACTCAATATGTGATGCCCTTAAATAAAAGATTTAAAAATTTAAAACTTTTTAATATAAATATTGTGTACTAATCTTATTCCTTTTATTTTAGTTATTGTCATTGTTTTCGATTTAACTAACTGTGAAAGTTTATCAAACTGTAAAAAATGGTTACATGAAGCTAAAAATGCAAATCCTGCAGAAAATCCTTTAATATTTTTGGTTGGAACTAAATCTGACTTACTGGTAAGTAAAAATCCACGGAAATTAATGTTTTTATTACCCATTTTTTTAACCATTTATGCTAACCAATGATCTATATTTTCTTTAAGGTATTTTTATGGTACTTTTTATAGGGTATGCAAGTTTTTAATTAATTTTTAGAATAATTTTTCATACAAAAATATTAAGCACAGTGCAGGAAAACTGTCAAAAGAAATTAACGCCGAATTTTGGGGAATATCTTCAAAAACTGGAAAAAATGTTAACAAATTGTTTTGTCGAATAGCCTCACTTGGTTTTGATGAGATAATTATTAGGGGGTATGATTCTAGAAAAAACGATATTGTAATAGGAGACAAATTAACAGGTAAATTTTTATTGGACAAAAAATAGTACATATTTAAACAATATTTTATTGTTCTAGGAAAAAAAGCTTATACTACAAGAGGCAAGGATGATAAAAAAGTGTGCTGTAACCTTTAATTATGTATTAATATGTATAAAAACTTTTTTATTTAAAATTACACAATAAAAATTTTTTGCCCCAAACTTTTTAAATTGTTTGTACGGATGTGAATATGTAGTTGCCTATACAAGAGACCTTCCTTTCAAATTGATAAGGTGGTTAAAGCACGACCATCGGCGTTGCCAAGATTATAAAAATGTAATGCATTTGCTTGCACCTTTAAGCATATAGCTAATAGAGGTGTCTTGCCGCTTGGCCGTGCGAGAAAGAAAGAAGAATAGGTGTATAACCTTTTTTTTAGCTTTATTGGTAGAGGGAAAATAGCCCAAAAGGGTGGAAAACAACAAGGAGTGCTCGTTTTTTTAATATTTGTAGGGAAAAAAGGTTATGTTTGGAGTCGACCGTTTGCCCATTTCCCCAAAGGGTAGATTTATTTTATTAATTTTTGTTAAATATTCATCTTTTAAAAACTATTTTGGATATGATTACTATTAGAACTGTAATGTATAATATTTAAAAAATTGTTTTATTACTTGAAACAAAACAAACAGGCAAACGGATTACGTCAAAATAAATTGACACTTAAATGGAGTAATATAGGCTTAAAGGGGACGGATTTCTTGTGGGTTTTTTATCACCCAAGGTATCCGCCCCATGCTGATTGGTCGGGGGGGATATACCCCTTTTCCCCCAAAAGGACTATATACAAAAGGGACTGCTCAGTTCCATTTAACGTACGTTGGATAATTTGGAGAAGCAGGAGGGCTGTGACGTCACCATTGGTGCTAAATAATGCTGGGCGACGTTTATCATGTTTTGTTCCGATTGTCGTTTTTTTAACATCGATGTTAGATGACACTAACATCGATGTGTACATTTCAATGTTTAAAATTATATATAAAAAAAAAAAAAACCCCAATTTTTCCAGCTCCAAAAAAAAAAATATTAATTTTTTGTGATCGAGAGATCGACATAAATTTTTTGTCGATTTCTCAGCTTTTGCCAGCCCCGGGTTTGGGACGTCAGAGCGAGTTTGACCTTGGCAGACAAATTCAGCAAACTGAGGCAGTCCTTTATATAACAGTCGTTGCTTTTCTCCGACCTGTATCAGCACGTGAGCGAAAGAGAAAGGTTTTCTTTCTCTCTCGCACACTTGTTCGCACGGGTGAAGCGACAAGGCTGCCTTTAGATAGGTGTATGCTCCAAGAGTTTACCTTAAAAACGCATCAAATCTTAAAGAATCATCTGCTAATTATCTTTTTTAAAAACAAAATACTTTTGGCATAATTACGATTTAAATTAAATTTATGTTTGCGTTTTTAAATTTGATGTCATACCAAATGAACTTGTGACGACACAGGTTCTGCTAGGTTCCAGTATTAGTTTGTCTTGCAACATAATCAATGTTATGGGTAATTACACCGTCTAGGTCCATCGCACTTAACAAAAAAAAATAAATATTACAGAAAACTGCTTGTAGCACTTAAATCTGTTTATTACAGTACACTATTTTACATTTTTTTTACGTAAGCACCCTTATTTTGGTATCTAAAAAGAGTGTAAAATACTGTAAACTATTTTCAACGATTCATTTCTAAATAACAAACAGATGTATTATTATTCTTTCCCTTTATTTTAAAGTTTGTGGTTGCTTAAAAATTTATATGACGTGAGTTGCTTTTTCTCCACGTGTAGAAAAGCAAAGAATAGTATTGTAACGTGGCAACATTGGAATTTTAAGCTACGACACTTACCACTTGACACGTGACCTGCTGACCTTTCCCAAGGCCACTTTCATTAAATTGACAGAAGTGAGTGAGGGTACAGGTTATGAGACCTGTTTCGTTTTAGTTTTTCATTTTGTTTTGTTAATTTTGCGTAATTTATAATAAGTTTTAATAATTTTTGTGTGGTTTTTGTTTTAAGAAGAATATCTCATCAGGTTAGTCTATTTTAAATATATATTTAAAGCTTACATGTGTTTTGTATTTGTATACAAGATTTTATTTTAGCAAGTTCTGAAAAACATAAAATCCAGTTTAATACGAAAACTAATATTATGTAGTTTCCGGTTTAGTTAATGTTCAAAATATTGTAGACTAAGTATATATGATTTTATAAATTTTTAAGTTCAGGTATAATTATAAAGAAACATACTTGCCAATCATATAATAGGTAATAATGTATAATTTCAATGGGGAAACATAATTTATAAAATTGATCTTGACCGTTGAGCTCGACCTCGGTTGCTGTCAGTACTTAAAAAAATCAGAATTAATTTGTGAATTATAAGGTGACCCAGTTTATTCATTTAAGAAGTTTTGTGTTGGGATTTTATTTCACTCTGTATTTTGCACTCAGGGTTTTATTGACTTAATTAATCCCCAAATTTTTTTATTTTTATTTACCAAAATTAATTTCCATAAAAGTCTATTTATTCATATTTAAACCAAAAAAAAAACAGTTAAAATATCCTAAGTAACAATCCAGAGAAGATGAAGAAGAAGAAGTAACAATCAAAAAACATTTCTTTGGCCGGGCTTTTTTGAGAATGTTCAAGAACCATTCTTTATGTTCAATGAATTAATCGAAAAATTACCTGAATAAAGGAATTTTTCTAAAACAAAGCATTTTCTCGCACTAAATTATTTTGTTAAAAGGTTATCAATAGTAGGATATTTACGTTTATAGATTTTTCTAAAAGAAATACTTTGCAATAATAAGTGCAGGAGTCCTTATGCACCCTTATCGTAATGTACCTTTAACAAAAGATTAAAATAATGCTTTTACTTGGATTAAATACTTTTTCATAGGATTCTATTCAATTTTTTTTACATTTGATGCTGGTTAAACCAATTTAAATTTTAAATTTGACGCCCTTTAGTTGTATCAACATAATTGTCTAAAAATCCCTGAATAATTTTGATTTTTCTTTTAATTTCTGAACAGGGCCGGATTTAACTTTTTGCCGCCCATAGGCTAACATATTTTTGCCACCCTAATATGTCAATATTTTTTGGATATCAGAACAAAAAATTTTGCATTAAGAGAATGTAAACTTCCCTATTAATTCGTATAAAAATTTATTAAACAAATTTAACAAAAGTAAAACATACAGAAAATGAAATAACAATTCTCTAAAACAAACAAAGTTCTTAACATAAAAACAAAATATAATGTTCCGTGACATCTCGTATAAAAACACGGATCCTGGTTTTACATCTTTTTATTGGAAATCAGGTTCACAAACGTTTCTTTAGTAACAACAATTCAACGTAACGTAATTATGATAACTGTTTAACCTTTAACTGTCTCTCAACTTATGCTCGCTTTGGAAGTCAGAAATATACTGGCCCCTTGTGGACCACCTTCGCGCTTTTTATAATAATGTGAAAAAGAGTGGAAAAGTTTAGAATTTCCTAGCTGGAAGAATCCTTTTACTACAGGATGCAAAAAAAGTGTAAAATGGATGTCTCCAGCGCCCTCTTAGGAAATTTATTTCAAATAAATTATTAACATATCCTAAAGTCCAAAATTTCTGTCAGTGACTCATTTAATACCGGCCACCCAACCGACGAAGCGGCTGAATAAAAATCTAACACTAGTAAATGATTTTTAAGCCTATGATATACTTTTCCCTCAAATAACAGTGCCGGCCAAAAAGTTTCCTCCCACGTTGTATAATTCGGAAAAAAAAGTTCCAGCCAGCGATCCACTTAAAATGCACGCCAATATGTATTGAAATCATTGTTATCGAGAAGACAATAAAAGTGGCAACACACATTCCTTAGTTTACAACTTGAAGAGACTTGAAAATAAGCGTATCGACAGGGTTTTCGTGCTGTTCGATGATTTTATTTAGTTATTATTGATTATCGGCAGATTTTGTAAGTTTAAATTTTAATTGCTATACAGGGTATTTTCTAAATATTATAAATTTCTAATAATTGTAGTATATAGATATTGTTTTGTGCCAATTTTATAATAGTTTATCTTATTTAGTGTATATAAAGATTTAGTGTTGTTAAGTGCTTTTAATTCTGTAAACTATGAATATTAACCAACCTTTAACTAGTTATCCGCCTACAAAAAAACTCAGTTAACGTTAAAAGAACGAATAATGGTTAAAAATGTTTACCATGGGATTCGGGAACGAAATCCAGAACTAACCACTTTGGATGCTGCAGAGATATGTTTCAACTTTAACAAAAGTTTTTTGCGTACGGTATTCAGAGTTTTAAAAGGAAAAAAATCAATATTAGTAATGATTCGGATACTAGAAAATGCGATTTTTTCGTTTTTTTTTTGCACACTTTTTACTTTTCGATTGTTAAACATGAATCAGAAGCTGTTTTTGGCTGCCTCTTATAGTATTTAAAAAATAATAATAATTGAATTGTTTAATTCCATTTTACGACATATTCCTTTAAATTCTGTCTTTTTCACGAAAACATATTTAAAAAACTCATACTATGTTAATATTAAAAAAAAACACTTAAAAAAATAAGGAAAAACCTTAATTTTCAATAAAAAGTAGGAAAACGTTTACGTCGAATTCAACTCGAAATTCTAAAAATGTTGACCTGTTACCAGGTTGTAATTAGTTTTCTTTATGACATTTTTATAAGGTATGCAACCTTGCTTCGCTCGACCCGCAATGTTTGATCAAAAATATTCTCGATATGGAAATCCTAAATATGGAACACGAAAAAACCCGAAATAGTTATTGGATTCTACAAGCTGATGATCTCAGAGCTTTCGTGTTCCTTATAGGGGAAATTTTTGGAACGAAATTTTAAAAAAATTTTATTTTTCTAAAATTTCATTTTTTCCGCCACTGGCAAAAATTTTTTTTTGGATTCCTGGAAAAAAAACCCCAAAAAACAACCCGGGGGGCAAAAATCTAAACCCAAAAAATGCGTCATTTTTACGAAATTTTATCATTTTTTTCTAAATAAAATTATTTCCCCCAACCCCTTTTAAACAGTTTCTATTCTAAACCAGAAAATTTTTAAAGTCCGTAACAACAATTTAAAATGTTAAAACAAGTTAGTCTTTTTTTGAACTATATATTATTTAATTATAGGCAAAACCCTATACAAATCATTAATTATATAATTAAATTTACGATTACATTTTTTATAAATTAATCGTAAATTTGCCGCCCTAGGTTTCAGCCTACTCAGCTTTTGCGAAAATCCACCCCTGTTTAGAAGCTCGTTTGAAATTCCCTCAGTACAAATTTTTTACTTGCCGCCGGCAGTAAAAAAAATAAACGCTCACTAATCGATCTTGCTCCAATGTGCTGTTTGGTCAGTGGGAGGGCTATATACCCCGCTCTGTGTGCTGATTGGTCGGCCCCTCCGCGTCGACTAATAAGCATGTTGGAGCGAGAAAGAAAGGTTGGTGAGTAATTTTTTTCTCTCTCACATGCTTGTTTGCCCTGCCGAGCCGCAGGGCTGCCTCCAGTAGGTATATGCTCGAATGTTACCATCATAAAATTTTAGCTGGAGAGGTGAAATTTTAAAGTGCAATTTATATTACAGCGTAAAACTGCACAAAATTCGTGTTTATTTTTAATGCTTTTTACTAAATGATTTTAAATTATAGGTATTGTTGAATGTAAGCAGATATCTACTTTTTTTTGTCGAAACGTGACTCACATAAATTAACATTCAAGTCTAAATAAAAAACATATTTCTTAATCATATGACATGACAACAAAGTTTTAATTTTCTAGTTAAATACAGATGGTGTAAATAGTAATTTTTATTTCTATCTCATTATTATGCTGTGCATAGGTATATTTGCACAAATAAACATTCTTGTCTTAAAAAGAAAATATTTTAATGTTTTACGATGATTTTGGAGTTAAATAACATACAATTAAGTTGGATATTTTTATGTACCGGGTGTCCAAATAAGAAAGGACGCCGGAAACTCTCGGAAACTATTTATCGCACATCCGTTGGGAAAATATTTTTACTAAAAGTGGTTCAGAGAAATAGCTGAAAATTATTTTCAAGTTTCTAAAACTACCGCAAGATGGCGCAACCGCAACGGTAAATTAAAAAAAAACAATTTTTTCTTTTTAATTAGCTAGTATTTGTACAATTTTGATTAAGAATTTTTTGTCGTATTTCCATTAATAAGGGCGTGGAAAGGTGATAAAGAATGTACAGTACGTTCCACAATAATTCGTTGATTTCCCGCTTTATCTGCTACTGTAAGTTGTAAAACTCAATAAACTTTGGGTACCCGCATGTAGGTCCGGACTTAAAATTTCCTTTATTCATTATTGTACCTACTTTTTGGTATATTTAGGCTTTTGACGGTTACAAGGTCAAAATTTTTGCAGCAACAATTTAATACCACTAGAGCTGTCTTTTAAATGTTGTGCCTTTTGCTAAATGTTCCTTTAGTTCCCAACTAGAGGGTGTTTAAAGAAAATTCGTTTTTTCGGGATTTTTTGAGAAAGTTAAATACGACGATATATTTGTTTATTGTAGGTTTAAAAAAGAAAAAAATACCTACACTAAGGTAAAAACCGCGTTTTGATATCTGCATTAGTTTTCGAGTTATTTCAAAGTCAACTGTTTTTCAAAAAAACAATATATTTGTCAGTAAAAGAATAATTGCTCTAGAGTAAAGGAAAAAATACTGGAAACTATTTTAAAGTTTGTATTATATCCACAAGAGAACAGAATACACAATCGAAAACATGAAAATGCCGTGATTGGGGCATTTATTAATTCTAATTTAAATATTAGAAAAGAAGGCTTGGAAATAAAAACAAAAACAAAAGATAAAAAACGGCATGACTTATTTAGGTTGACAGTTGTCAGTTACAAACCAATTTTGAAATAAATAAAATGCTAGCTTGTTTTATGCTACTTTATTTGAAATTATCATATTTCATGCAGATTAGATTTTAATAAGGTAACACCTATTTAAAAATTGGATTGAAACTGAACTGTTAACTTAAATAAGTCAAGTTGTTTTCCAATATTTTGTGCTTCTTTTTGTTTCCAAGCCTACTTGACTACCTTATATTTAAAATAAAGTTACTAAATGCGCAAAATTAATATACAGTCTTCCTATTATTCATAATAGATAGAACAGAAACAATATATTATTTCTGTACGTGCGGTAAAATTTGAAGGTAGGAAAGCAATTTAGAGAAACTCACCTATTTATAATGTATTGTCTTTTATATTTAGGATGTTGCAGTTCATTAGGTAATGAATTAAATAATATGACGATTTTTCAACACTTTCGATGCTAGAATTTTGGTCGGTTGATGATTCTAAAGAAAGCATTGATTCCCTTCCTTTCATAAACCGCACGCTGCGTCTGAATCATTTAGTTGCATTTCTTAAATAAATTATAATACACTCCTTGCATTTTTGGACTCTTAAAATATCTCGAACTCATTTTTTTTTCTCTTTGCCATTTGCTTTTTTCTTGTAAACACTGATAACATTCGCATTAATAGTATTAATAAAGACGAATATTTGTTTGGAAAACGTAATTTCTTTGGTGTTAAACCGATTTTAAATTATAACTGAAATTACCCTAATTAAGTAAATAAAGTACGGTTAGAAGACCAGAAAGAAACTACCGACATCCTACAAAAGTTAAAATTAATTTTACTCCATGCAATGTTGGATGATGTTAAAATATTCAGAAGAAAAATGGAGCCAAAGTGTCTGACCAATGAAAATACTTTTGAATGATCGAATCGTCGGAAATCGAACGCATGAGACTCTGGCTTGAGAAAGTTGTTCCAATAAATGTTATAATCTGATCTATATTTTATTATTTTTGTGGTAAATTTTTATATTGTTAGCGTTAAATACTGAAATCCATCGTTTCCTGAAATGACTAGTTAGTACATATATTGCTGGCAAACAGCGTAAAAACCTTATTTGACTAGCAAGAAATAACCATTTATTTATTCCCTGTAATGCCTGGGCAAACAACGAATTAAAAATATTAATTACGCTGTTCGCCTAAAACGAATTCAGGCATTATAGAAAATGACCGAATAGTTAGTCAAACACTGTAATAGCAAGGCTTTTACGTATCAATACATATATTCACTAGTCATTTTAGGAAATAAGGGATTTCAGTGTTTGACACAACATCTTTTGTTGTGGAAAAATCATGAAGTATGTGCATCCGAGTGGTATAAAATTTAATTTTAAATTATAATAGAGAAAATTCTAAAAATTCAGTGAAAACTTCTGGCGCAAGCTAAATTAATTTTGTTGTTTTTTATTACTTTATTTGACTAGTCAAGAAGTAAGTTTTCTGAATTACTCAGAAGGGTAAAAAATATGAGCGATGGCTCATTCGACGCGGATTGCATTTCTGAAAAATGTATCATGTTTTTTTGCAAATAAAAATTCAATTGTTATTAACAAAAATAAAAAAACCATTTTGTTTTTTGATGATAACTCAAGATAGCGGGAATTGCAAACAAGATCCTTAAGGAGGAGGAAATTTTCGATAAAAAAACTCATTACCCCCGGATTACTAGCTTTAATATTTATAATTTTAATTTGTTGCTGCAAATAGAGCTTCGCGCTCCCGTTCGGAAATAAGTACACCGCCTTTATAAAGAGTACTGCATCTTAATGAATTTTTTTAAAGCTTTAAATATTAATTTAAAAATTTTAAAAAATTATGGTGCTATTTAAAGACTTGAAGATAGAAAGACCCGTTGGATTAACTATTTTATTTCGTACCTCCGTCGTCATTGAAATAATTTAAATAATCACCCCATAAAGTTTTTGCCTCTTGAAGTCCCTTTTATAAGTGTACTCAACAGGATATTTTGTTTATAACGAATTTTCTAAGTTAACAAAATTTTACGATTTTTTGTACTCATATAAATCAATATTAAAGCTAGAGATCCGGGAGTTTTTTTATCGAAAAATTCTTCCTCTTTAAGTAGTTTTTTGCAATTTTCGCTATCTTGTATAATTTTTGAGTTACCATCAAAAAACAAAATGGCTTTTTTGTTTTTTGTTCATAACAATTGCAATTTTTATTTGCAGAAAAAAATCAACATGACACATTTTTCAAAATTGCGCGTTGAATACGCCATCGCTCATATTTTTCGTACCCTTCTAACTCTTTTTCGCAGAAAACTCAGTTCTTGACTAGATTATATGAATTTCGGTGCCTGAGACCAAAATCTGATCTCTCTTGACTCTTATCTCAAAGCAAATTTAAGAACGTTGTATTTATGTACCTTCGTCCCTACATTCTGTAGAGAGAAGCAAAAGTCTTCGACAGGATGTCCCAAAATGATTTTTTTTTTCAGTGGAATCTCGTATTGTTTTAAATTTTTAGCACTGTCCACGGATAATTGCCAATATCCTATCATAAGAAATAAAGGACAAGGTACTAAGTAATAGTTAAATATACAATAAAATATATGCATTCGTTTTCCTTGAAAACATATTTTAGATAATTTGCAGTCATAGTAATTTTAGCGAACCGAGTCCCCATATAAACGCCATGATTAGTGAAATGTAAAGTCGTTCATTTAAATAATTAATGCCACATTACCATTACGCGATATTTATCAATCACAATAGAATCTACATTTATAATTTCAATATTACATACTGAAATACTCGATGATGTATAAAAAAATAAAATTTTGTATGAAAATATGACATGAGTAGGGTCAAAGTGCTACCGTTGGGACCAGAGATCAAGATTTTTTTGGTAATTTTACGTTTTACTGGTATTAGTAAAAATATTATAAATGCCTGACGTGGCAACTTTTTTTTTGATCTATCTGTACTAATGATTTTTTAAATTAATACAAACAGCTCCTTTCATTATTACAGACAGATAAGTAAAAAACTTGCAAAGTCAAAAAAGGAATCGTGAACAGAATTTTTTAAGGTGATAAAATAATTGGATTATTTATTAATTTAAGCATCTTTTTGTTACATTGTTAAAGTGTGAAATGGCGGCCCTGCGGAATATTTCTTTAAGCGTCTGCTCCAAGGTATCGAGGACTGCTGCAGCTGTCAACATTTTTCTATTTATCTGAAATAAAAAACGTTTTTTTGTTTAATTATTAATATATTTAAGGAAAGGATAAACCTATAAAATAATAAAAACGATAACAATTAAAATTTATATCGGCTGTGTAATCGAAGGTCTAAATTTTTGACCATTTTTTCAACAGTTTTCACCCCAAAAAAATATTTATTAACCCGATATATTTAAACCCTTAGGTACATTCTTTTGATGTTACTGTGAAGAGAAACCCCTAAAAATTTTAACTAATTTGGTCAAAAATTTTAAGTTAAGGTGGGTCAAACTGAAATTTTAAAAAGCATTTAAGACTTAATTTAAAAGTTTTCAACGTTTATTGCAGGTTTATCAATTTTGGTTTAAAATTTATTTGATTGGAAATTTTTGAATTAAAAATAATATTAATCGATTTAAATGTGGAAACACCGTTTTTATTTTGGATTTTCAATTCAGAAAATTTAATTTTTTTTTTTTTTTAAATTTTATATTTTCCGTTTAATTTTTCAAAGATAAAAATTTTGGAATTTATTGCATAAAATAAAGCGTTTTTTCCAAAAATGACATTTTATTTCAAATATAATTTTTTAATTTCATAATTTTTATGACAAAAATACCATACATGGCAAAATTTAAATTTCGTTTGAACCACCTTTATGACGGAGGATTTCCAAAGACGTTTTCGAAAATCGTTAAAGATGATTACGCTCCGACTACCTGATTGGTGACGGTATGGGGACGCTGACGTTTTTGACAATATCTCCAAAAATATTTAATATTTCACTTTTTTCCTTTTACAGTATACAGTTTATTTTTAACATATTATACATTCCAAATAAAAATAAAACGAATTTATGAAAAATTTTAATGGTAATATTTTACTTTTTCTTTTTTTCAGCATTTTTTAACATATTATATGTACAGGGTGTCCAATTTTCGTTGTCATTATGGGGTTTCTCCGTTGCTAGGGAAATACAAGGTTGCCGTTTACGCAAACCTGGGTCTACTTTTTCGATAAGCGAAAGATGTCAAAATCAGAATTTTCCTAGCCCTTTTTGTTTTGGAGCTACAGAGTAAAACTGAAAATTTACATTTTTAGAGGAATACCTCGTATCTCAGCTCCCTGATTAACCTATCGAAAAGGTAAAAAACACTTCTATAAAACTATTTACGTATAATTCAGCGGCGGGCTCGACTTTTTTTCAGAGCTACTGAAATTATGATTTTTTAAATGGGACACCCGTATTTTATTATGTCATTAGATTGCTCTATTTTTTGCCATTATAATAATATATAATAATTGCCACTTCTGTTTTTTGAGATGTCAAAAACCTCATAAATATGAAAATTTAATGTGTTATTTTTTTAGTTGGCCGTGATTTGCACATTAGAATTCTCAAAAATATTTTATACGTTCTATTTTGATGATTTTAATTAAATTCAACAAACAAACATAACAATCTTAATATTTTAACATTAAAAAAAATTAGAAGATATGCTCGAAATGGTTGCATTTTCTCTCACACAGTTTTCACACACTTTGGTAATTCTGCCCAATGAATTTAATATTGGTGCGGGATGCGTTTGTATCTGTCTAAAAGCCTCTTGAGTGGCATTACGAAGACCTTTAACTGCATTGTGTCGAGTTCTGTAAATTAAATTTTGTAAATAGCCCCAAAAAAGTCTAACACAGAGAGGTCAGGAGACCTAGGGGCTTACAGGTCCGCCGATTCTCCCCGCCAAACTAATGCATTAAATTTTCGTATAATGTACAAAATCAAGAGTACAGCAACAATATATTTTTTATTGATTTCCTATACTGAGTGGTGACAGTTTATGGACTCTTCGAAGACAAGTCTAAAGACATTTTTATTGTTTAATGAAATCATGCTGTAAATATGAAATAAAGGTACGAGAACAAACGTATATTTCTTCAAAGCACAAAATAACAAGATCACAAATGGAATACCTGTGCTTATTGTTTTACAGGGGTAAATTTTAGGGATTTCGAAACAACTATATTTCTTCAAAGCACAAAATAACAAGATCACAAATGGAATACCTGTGCCGATCTAAAAGTTGTTGTACATCTTACAGGCCTGCAGCTTGGCTACACCAAATATCGTTTTGTTTATGCGAGTGGGATAGCAGCAAGGAAGTTTAAAGGTGTATGGAAGCCCAATACTGTAGAACAAAATTGTCCAGGCGTGCAGGGCAGCGGGAATCGGGGGATTGGCCCCGCGGAGTTTGCGCAATAAATAGTAGGTCAGAGCCGGACTTCCATAATTCTTTGTTACTATCTATAAAGTTGACATCATCAAATGTCAAATTCAAGCATTCACTGTTTTTTTTTTAATTTTTTTGCACAAAATTGTTGGTTATTAAACGATACTACCATAGAATATTTAAAATTATTGTGTAATATTGGATTTTATATCATCTGATATAATATGGAAAGAATAGATGGCGCCACTTTACAGCCTTCTATTTAAATGGTCGATATTTTTGGGAGTTTTGTATTTTTACCAAAAATTTTAGTAAATAAATAAAAACACGATTTTTTAAAAATAAATTTTAAACATTGAATGATAGTTTCATGTATTTATCACCAATTTTGTAATAAAAGAAGGGCAAGATAGTGTAAATGAGTTTAATCTAATCCTAAGATTGTGGTTGTACATTAAAAAGTAAAAATTTTTATAACTGCTTTTTAGGCATATACTTTTCACTAATAACAAACATTCATGAGACAGAATAACAGTGGTTAAAAATGTTTAGTAACCTTTGGTACCTAGGTATCCATTGTAACAGTAACCGTTAAATATTATGTGTCTACAGTATGTCGAGCTTAAAAAGTTGATAATGTAAATTTAAGAAACCAAAAATCTAATTTCTTTTTAAACAAATACAGAAAAAGCAAAAAGAAACTTAAAATTGTACTTTCTTTTATTCAATTAGAGGGACATGTATATATTAAAATTTGCCTGGTCTGCCCAGTAATTAATAATTTTGATCCTTTAAAAGAGGGAGATAATTTAAAGGTTATAGATCCTTTAAAAGAATGTACTAAATTATTAAATGAAATAAACGTACCTAAATGTAAACCTTATTTATTTTTAATAATCCACAGAAATACACAAACGTTGTGAAAATCATCTAAAACATAGTTAAGATTGCCTTACTTTTCTCACTGCTATTTCCTATGAAATTTTCTATAATTCATAATTGATATATTATTATTTATTCGGTTACCTAACGTTACGTCTCATAAGAAGCACCTAATTTAAATATAAGAAATACTTACCTAAAGTAAAAAATGCCGGGTATGTTACCCTTAGATTTGCAAGATAAAACCATACAACCTCTAGTCATTTTGTTACGATATTATAAGTAACAAACAATAAACACAAAATTATAGTCACAATTTAATAAACACTAATCACTAAAATAAGAAGGTTTTTATCAATCCAAAAAACTTCTGCAACCACAAAATATAATCACACAAAGCAAAACAATCGAAACTAATACGGCTCTCATAAAAGTATAATGTGTTGCCTAACTACACACTGATTTATCAGTGTGTAAGTAGGGAACACATTAAATTATTTCGTGGAATTTTGTTATTGCGCAGAATCGGCGGGGCCAACTCTGACAGTTATTTTCATACTGGGCTGGACATTTTTTGATCGAATTGGCCATAGCATTGGGCTTCCATACACCTTTAAACTTCCTTGGATAGCAGAGCCAATACCGACATCTTGTCGTTGAAAAATGTCCGTTACGTGAAAACATTGAGCCCTGTCTGTCCTTAATAAACCCTTAGTAGAGCATTATTTAAATCCTCTGCACATAAAACCAGGGCTTACAAAAATAAATTAAAGCTCTACATAGAGACGGAAATATGCGCATTTAAGTGAGGTAAAGCTTAAAGAAGGAACTTTCGTAGGGCTTCGAGTACAAGAAATTGGTGAAAATTTTGTAACTACATTTTCGGACACAGAAACTAGGGTATAGACTTTTTTTTTTATCTTGGGACAGTCCACGAAGGCTGATGCCTAAGTACTAACGTACCGTGGGTGTCTTCAGTGTGGTGAGAGGGAGTTTGTTCACACGGGACTTAAATTTTTGGAGATTGGGAGGAGAAGGAAAAACTTCTGCAGGCAGCAGGTTCCATAGTCTTGACACTCTTGGAATAAAGGAACGAAGAAAGCGGGAAGTTCGGGGCCTCTCTAACTGAACTGTAAAAGGATGCATAAAAGTTGCACTACGTGTTGCTCTGTTGGGAGCTGCCAGAGAAGGAATAATACTGGCCATTTCCTCTGAGCAGAAGCCGTGAAAATACCTATAGAAGAGCGACAGATCCCCTACAGCTCGACGATGGGCAAGAAGAGGAAGCCTTTCTGTGAGCGTTGGATCATTAATAAGACGAACAGCTCTTTTTTGAATGGAGTCCAGAATGCTAAGTGTTGTAGGGGACGCCATTCCCCATACATGAGAACAATATTCCAAAGAGGGTCTGATTTGGGATACATACAGAGTGTACAGATTGGAAGAAGAGAAATATTTTCTGGCTCGAAAGAGAAATCCAATCTTTTTTGAAGCTGCCGAAGCTATGGATGTAATGTGTTTATGCCAGTTGAGGTTATTCTCAAAAGTAACGCCGACTAGATTAAACGACTCTTTGTTCTGCAGAACTTGGCCGCTCATATGTAAGGGATGGACATTCGCAGACTTTTTTCGCTACAGCGAACATGACTGTGTTTTTAAGGCATTAAACTGAACAGGATTTTTGGCGCCCCAATCCAAGATAAGTTTGAGGTCTTGTGAAAGAGATATCTGCATTGACCTGCGCTTGTTTTCAAATTGAGAATTACACGGTGGCTTAAAAATGTATGTAGCAACTTACTAGGTTTCAATAACACTAAAATCTTGGACTTCCATTGTCTTTATTTGTTAATTGATACACAACGTTTCGGTTAGTGATGTATCTCCAACCGTTTTCAAGTGAGTTATCGCTTGTAGAAAAAGCTTACTTATGACTAATTCGTTTACTCGATATAGATTTTTATTGTCCCCTTTTTTTATTTGAACTTTGAAAATAGTAGAAAAAATGTCGGTAATTTTCACTTCGTACACTTTCTAATGTAGAATGTAATAGGTTTCTAGTAATTCATTAAGTTATCTTATTATTATGCAGCTTATTTTTTTTAAGTGGAAAAACCACTACGATTGTTTAACATAAAATTTGTGAAAATTGTAACAATGTATAAAGTGAAAATTTGAATTGTGTGAATGTTAGGAATTTTTTATCATAATTAGGTCAGCTATGTAACCCAATATTTAATTAATTACCTTGAGTTGTTTAATTAACCTGGTCGTTTAGTATTTGATGATAATTGGTGTTAAAGAAGAGATACAAGTGTATTACTAATGGGCGATTCTATTTCGTTTAGAAATTAAAAAACTATTATTAAATAAATGACGCACTTTAAATTATTATATCTTATTGAAGTTTTTTTCTTTATGTGTTTTTGGCAGCTTTAAAGCGCTATTTGCCCCAGCACATTCAAGAGGTGATACCATCGTCTGGCCTGGCCTTTTATATTTATACATATAAAAATTTTCATGGAAGGATATATCAATGGTTCGTTTACTAACCTCCGTTCCGCGGGGACGCTTTATATCTCACTATCCTCCACGTCACTCAAAATTGAAGCATTGATGTTAGACAATAACTTAATGAACCAGGTACAGGTGTTTCTAAAAGCTGGTATTTAAGAAAAAAAACTGGTACGATCTCATCATGAAGACCCAAAATAAGGAGGACCATCTGTTATGGCTGTTTGGCCCAAAAAGTAGCCCCAGAATTGCATTAAATAACAAGGCGCTTGTATATCGGAGGGTATGATACAGCGTAGTTTAAAAACGGTCCTCTGGAACACCAACGCCATCTTAATTTACTGCAATTTGAGGGCCACTTTTGTACACAGATATGATCCTCCTTATCTCTAGTCTCCAAGATAGATACATACGTAAGTCATTTTTATGATGTACCTTTGGGTGATATAGATGACGGACGCTTTGATCAATTTCTATAAAACTAACGTCTTAAGTTGGCAATGGCCGTGTAAGAAGGTAAGCGCTGAGTATTCATATACTTCTAATTTTAATTTTTGGACAATGTTTAAAGTTGGTATTTTTGCATACCAGCACAACGGTTACTTGGTACATCGTACAAGACTTTGAAAAACGGTACGTATACCAACAAATTGGTACGTCTAACATCACTGAATTGAAGAATTAGGAAACACAGGCTATACTTATTTTAGGGTACCGCGCATGCGTAAAATCTATGATAGCAGTCACTTCTCGAATGTCAGCTGTCACTAGTCGTATGTCAAAAACCACGTGTTCTAGAAATTATGTATTGGTCGTAGGATACTTGGACTAAGATCTAAAATCGATGTGCGCAAGCAAGCTTCATCCGACTTGAGCGGTTTGGAGTCTTTCTTTTTACTGTGCCATGCTCTATTAAGAGCGTAGGCGCCCTCTCGCACATACATGTGTTGCGTACCAACTGCTTTTACACAGATATGCGGGACCAACGGCTTAACGTGCTTTTCAAAGCACATGTGAGAGAGTTTACCAGGCAGAATATTACACAGTGGTTTGCCATTGCCTTCTGGAAGTAATTGACTAAAATCGAAATTAAACTCTTATGATAAGTAGTTGGCGCGCGGTTTAATTTTTTTTTAGAGGAACTTTATGCCTATTGAATGGTGAAAACTGCATATCGCTATCTTTAGCCATAGGGGTGCTAGAGCTGTTTAAAGTCAATCCGAGAGACATCAATCAACGATAAGAAGGGTAACCCAAAGGTACATCGACCATTGTGGCCTTAGTTTTGGAGTCGAAGGAACGAAACTCGCTAGAAAGATTAGGAGAAAGTTTTTGACGTTTCGCCAACGATTCCAAGGTCAAAGAATAAGTATAACACGCCAAAAAGTCCTATATTGTAATTCTTAATGTGCATTGAAAAGAGAAAAAGATTATATTCAACGTTTCTATTGTCAACTAACATCATTACAAGGGTACATGTGCAACTATCATATCTCAGGAACCACGTGACTTAGAAATGACCTGTGAAATTTGAAATAAGTAGTTCCATAATCAATCTGCACAAGAACGGTTTTTTATCACCTAGTGTTCGGGAGTTATCGAATAAAATTGAAAACTGAACCCAATAATGATTAAAATAAAAACGTTTATATTATAAAGGTAAAACATAGCAATCGATTAATGAATATATTATTTAAATTAACTATCAAATGACAGATGTCCTTTCGCTACGATGGAAAACCATGTGACTTAGGAAATTTATCTTTTTAGGACGGATGTGGATGTGGATATGGAAATTGCCATTAATATAAATTTTTAGAATAAGTGCGATACATCATTGGTTTTGGGATCTTAGAAGCTCTTAAAATACAAAATTAAAAATCCAGGACCGTATTCTAAAAAACAAAGTTGATGATGGCCGCTCAAAGACGAAACGTCGGTGTGTCTATTTAATAACACTTTCTTATAAAACAGAAAAAGTAGGAATAAGAATATGAAATTTATTTTGTTACATTTATTTAAATAAAAAAATAAAAATGAGATCGCGAATATTCGTTTTTTTTTAGTATTTGATCTTTTTAACTTCTAAGGTGGCTTTTTACTTAGCATAACATTGCGCAACTTTGTCTCTATTTAATAGACCTCGTATCTCTTTAGGTTTCCGGGATCCTAATGATGAGGCTCGAATTTAGGACACCCTGTACAGGAAGCTCAGTAATGTTTATTAGGTCTCCTAATTTTTTTATTTCGCTTTTACAGTTTCCAGCTTCAGACACCCACACAAGGATGCAAAAGTAAAAAAAAATAGATAAATGGTCGTGTTTTTCTATTTAATACGGCGAAATTATGTGTCAGTGAAGTTCACTTAACTCGATTATAGTTTTTTTTAATTCTTTGATAACGATATGATAAAAGTAAATTTGATAAAATATTGCGTCCCATATAATAATTGTTTAGTCTTACGTCTGGTGAGCTTGCCGTTAATATTAATTCGTGACTTAAATTAGTTAAAACCAGTTAAGAGTTTTTATAAATTTTCGTTAATTAGTGTGTTTCTATAATTAAAATATTGGTAAGTTTATTTGAACGTTTGTTGCAATATTCACATGATTATTTATTTTAGTAAAAACTTATTAACAATGTTGCTTTAAATCGGTGACTTTTCATCCCATGTTTTACAAACTTTTTTTTTGTATGTTCTGTGTGACTAATCAGAACTTGTTTTATCTACTTTTTGCCAGTCTTGCAATTGCATTTTTCATTTTATTGGATTAAGTACTTTTCCATAGAGCAGGCATTTTTTATATTTACATAATAAAATTATGTAACCTTTCTCTCTTGCTCCAACGTGCTGATTGGTCAGCAGAGAAAAGATTATACACCTATTCTTTTTTCTCACTCGCACGCTTGTTCGCAAGGCCAAGCGGCAAGGTTACCTCTAGTAGAAATATGCTCAAAGCATAGGTCTGTTTAATATGTGACATATGTTAAAAATATTATGTCAATTAAAAATGTTCTGTCGAAATAATAGGTACGCAACTGAAAAATATGATATCTCTCGATAACGATTTAAATTTAGAAATTTAGATACAGACACAACTTAATAAAATTGGTAATTTTTTACGTACCGGGCCCACGGCCGATTTTATGGAAATTTTGTATACAGGGGTTTTTTGGGGCGCTGATCACGAATCTAAAGTCAAATTTTGTCGGACTCTGCTGGTTTTTGAGATTTAACGCCCCACTCGAACCTAACCAGCAAAACTTTCCTAAAATTCCTCCTTTTAAAACTGATTACACCCAAAATGGAAGACTTTATGAAAATACACTTATTATTTTATAATATAAATTAAATTTTACCTTCATTTAACAAATATTTTTAATAAAAAAAGCACAACAAGCACTTCTAAAAAATATTATTTTTACTTTTAAAAATGTCAACAAAATTGTCTAGAGATTTTAGACTGTTTTATGTTGGTACGCCATGGACCGCGAAACAATTGAATGGCCTACTTTATAAATTTAAATTATTTTTATTTTCGCGATTTAAATTTAAAAAGTAAGCGCATTCAATTGTTTTGCGGATCCCTGGTGTACCAACATAAAATTGTCTAAAATACCTAGACAATTTTGTTGACATTTATTAAAGAAACATATTTTTTGGAAAGCGCTTGTCTTGCTTTTTTTTAACAAAAATAATTGTTAAATAAAGGTAAAATTAAATTTATCGTATAAAATAATAATTGTATTACCATAAAATCTACCATTTTGGGTGTAATCAGTTTTAAGAAGGAGGAATTTTAGGAGTTTGTGCAAATTTGAGGTTAGGTTCCAGTGGGGCGTTATAACTCAAAAACTAGCAGAGTCCGACAAAATTGACTTCAGATTCGTGATCACCGCCCCAAAAAACCCCTGTATACCAAATTTCAATAAAATCGGCCGTGGGCCCGGGAAGTAAAAAATTACCATAAAATTAAGACGATGATCATGGATAGAGACATATTAACAACCATTTTTTTAAGAATACCTTTTTTGGGTATTTTTTTTGTAATTGTACGTCCCTTTGTTAAAAATTATCTTAAAAATTTGATAAAGATTTTCATGTAATTTTGTGTAATAATATATTAATTTGTGTTTAATGCTTATAATACTTTTGAGTAAAAATGTTGCTTTAGTTATATGATATACCCACTCGCAGAAACGCTAATTCTGTGTCAACCTGAAGAGGTGAAAAATGTATAAAGAGAAAAGAGCTTTTTGTGTTTTTTAAATTATATTAAAGCTGTATTTCAGCGCTGTTAGATCGGTAGGAAATGTCATTCGAGCGATCAAGTCATGACGTCATTGACACCAGAGCTTAACGGCGGTCTCAAAAAAGGCCGTAAAGGCAAAAATGCATTTTGACACAGGTGACATGATTAAGTGAAAAGTGATGGTTTTTCTCGTTGAATGAAATGTGTTTTTATTTTTTTGTTTATTGTTGTGTGGTCATTCTACTTAACTTTAATATGTACTGGAACTGCTATGTTTATGGCTTTGATACTCAGTCAATTCGAAGGTGGAAGATGTGGATGTCGGGCTCTGTAGCCCACCGAAATTTATTTTTTCAAAAATTTAAGCTTATGATAGGCACAATTAACTGCGGTTTAACCGTTTTCTGTCAGTTCTGATACTTCCCGCTGCGCTTACATCCATCTTCCGCCATTTGGAAAACACCTCGTGCAAAAAACGAAGATAAAAAAAGCAAGCAAGTTTTATAGGAATCTTCGTCTCACAGCGCCTAGCCTTGGAAGAAGGACCCCATCAATTGGTCGTGAGTCTCTACTTGATCCCCGAGGGTTGAAAACGGGTTGATATGGCACTACCAACCGCCTTCTCAGAAAAAGCTGACGCGTGAATTTACTGGTCGGAGGTCAAAGAGAAACTGTAATATGTATTGAATATTTTTAACTTCTGACCTTTATGTGGTTTTTCTTTTAACTTAATCGTGTGTTCATTTGTCTTTAAAACATACAATTTTGGGGCAGTTTTAAGCTGCTACCAAAATAATGACGTCATCATAAAAGCGCTTAAAAGTCAAGCTTATAAGAGTTGATAAGCGGCTAGATGGCTAAAATACAGCTCAGATGTGGGTAGAAAAACAGAAGATATTACTTTAAGGTGTTGCAACAGTTGGTTGTTTTTTAGTACTCTATTTGAAAAAAAAATTAAATCAAAAGAGAGAAAATCGCAGTGGATTAAAAAATTGCTGCAAAGATGAACGAAACGGGCTTCTAAATAAATAGAGAGACGGCATATGCTAGTTTTAATAAAAATGTAGATTGAAATGATCATTTATTTGCTGTAAATCTTTAATATTTTAAATTAATAAATAGCTGTTTCTAATAACTGATGTATTTAGAATAGAAACGTTTAAAAGTAATTCAAAAGTTTAAAATAATGTTGACGAATAAGGAACAAGATCATCCAGCGACTGAAAAGAATGATATTTTTGGCTTTCCCCGTATCCCAAAAAAAGTGATGTAACCAAAACCCAATGGATATTATTGACCTCAAAATTATTAAAGCAAATTTTCTTAATTCCTTTGTTAAAAATCTAGAACATTTTCAATATTTTTATGGTTATGATTTAATTTGTCATAGTTTACGGATTATTTATTAATTTAGAATATAAACTGCTATAAACTTAAGTACATAAATTAGAGAAAAAATAATTTAATTTGGCATAAAAAATACATTTTGGGATTTGATATAATAATACTGGAATTTTTTTAGAGACAAAAAACTATTATGGTAATTACATAATTATTCCGATTTTTGCTGCAAAAATTTTAATTACAATTATTAAACGTATAAAACACAAAATAATTATTGTTTACATTTTCAGCACAATTATTTCGGCATAATGTTAGGATTGTTATGGAACTATTCAAAAGCTTGTTTGTGAGAAGCTTGGTAACATGTTTTTTGACGTTGTTATACCTATAATACGGATTATCTGAGTCCGCAATCAGTGAGACATCATTTTTTGTGAACTTGAACTTAATCTTATCATACATCATGCATTTAAACTTGCCACCTGATAAATAAATTCAAAGATGTTCTCTAATCATCATTCCCGAAATAATTGAATTTGGTTATCAGTCGAATAATATTAAACACTTACTTATACAGGGTGGATTAAACATGTTGTCTATAAAAGGTATTGTATTTGAAACTGATATTATAAGATACCTAAGAATGCATAGGCTGACCCAAAAAAGTGGCACTTTTTGTTAATGATCACTCACTGTCAATTTTTCTCATATTTTTGTCTGAACTTTGACAGGTTTTTTTACTTTTATGTTTCGGTTTTAGAGGTTTTTATGGTTACATTTTCTTTTTTTGTTGTTACTAAAAATAAGTACAAAATCCTTTTTTTTATTGACTTTTATTTTTTGCTCTATCTCTTTTGTTTTAATTCAAATTATTTTTAGTGTTATTCAGGATTCTACGACTAATGCGCTAGATGAATATTTGACATTTTTATTTGAAAATAGGAAAGTCACAAATATGGCCCTATGTCCGATCCTTAACGGTTGTTAACAAAGACAAACAGCTTGTTGACTCACCCTGTATAGTACATATTTTAATGTGTAATTATTTGTAGAAAACAACATACTTATCAGACATTTTATGATTAATAATCTGAGTATTATTTTAATTGTGATCATTTTTGCAGCGCACCAGTAAAGCAAACAAAATTTTGGAAGATAAATATAGTGAATAAAATATGCATTTAAAAGAGGCTACAATCTTTAAGTGATTCCGTGGAACAAATAACTCACTCTACATAGATTTTTTTTGACCCCACAATTTAATAGTAAACTACTATCTTTCGGAAAATGATCCATAGAACATAAAAATAAAATCTGTACAAAAGTTACCGTTTCTCTTACCGTTTTTTATACATAATTATTGTACCATCAGGTATATTCCAATTTTATTTTAATATGACGTAATGCCATAGTCTAAGGATATTCTAATAAAGTCCTCTCACTCTTGTAATGTCGCAAAAATACCGCCGTTGACCTTGAACACACACGGTCACGGATGGCCACGGTGAAGCAGACAAATAAGTGCTCCTACCGCATACGTTCAATGTGAATAGTCTAACTCCAGGTTGATTATATTTTTATACGTGGGGCGTTCTATTAAGAATATATAATAATATGAGTGATATTATTAATGTTTGAATTAATATTTATTTTTTATAAACCATTATTGACAAATAGATTACTTTGGTAACAAAGAAAATAAAAGACGGTAGGTTAAATTACAAAAAAAAAACATGTATTACAAAGTTTACAAATTTTTTAATCTCCTTAGTTTTTGGCACTTATTATTATCAGATTGGCTTTGTTTTGAATTAATAACAATAGATAAATTATACCTCCCACTTACAAAATTATCTTTTTGTTATATGTTTAAAGAAATAACATAAAAATTGAGTTAAAACATATGGAACATTATTACGTGTAGTAACGCAACAATTATTAACAGTACAATAAGAAAAACTACGCTTAGCCATTTAACCAAATAGATTTTTTTAATAGTGCAAAAACGATTCCGCTAATATAACAATCTGGACCGAAGGCACTGCACAAACTAAATGACGTCTAAGCCGTAAGGCTGCTGAGTAGCCGAAAGGCGAGAGATCGGTGCGGACAGGAGGGAAATTTTACACAGCACGATTGAGTGAGCAGACTTTATTAGAATATCCTTAGACTTTGGTAATACCAAGTAGCTGTAGGGACGGACTAGCTGTGACACTCATGACCTCCTTTTTTATGCCCCGAATCGATAAAAACTTTGGACAACGTTTTTTACAAACCTTTAACTATTGATCAAAAATTAAGTACCCTTCATTAATGTCGCTAATCCTAATCATTTTCCGAACTTCTGTCTGGTTGAATATGAAAAAGAGGAATTTTCTCCTGTCACCAACAATAAAATAATAAACTTCTAGTTAAAACCTTTGTAAGAGGGTTCAAACATCGGCTCTGTGAAGTCTGATACACTCGTTAGCACGTCGAATTGAGGACTGCTGTACCCGCTACAATAACCAGCATTGTTCTTTATTTGATCACAATAAAACGTGATTATCCGTAAAAGTTCCCTACTATCAACCGAAGTGAAATATGCCAAGGTTTTGAGATGTCGCTACATATAAAAATCCAACGGCATTAGGTCTGGAGATCGAGCAGGCCAGGCAATAGGTCCTCCTCCTGAGTCCGTATTTCATCGTGCATGTAGTACATATTTTGGCGGGTTTTAACTGGTAAGTCCATTACTAAATCGTGAAAATGGGAACTCCAAATAAAGATGTCCATTTAGTCGTACCGGCATTACGAATGCTTCAATCAAAATATTGCCAATGATTCTTGTTCAGACATTAATTGATTGGAACTGGTGTTGATGATGCGAAACGATAGTTGCATGAGGATTTTCATCAGCCCAACCATGTGAGCTTAAATTCACGATACCATTTTTAGAAAACCCTGCTTCATCCGTGAAGAGAATAATGCTAATAAAGTTAACATTATTTTGTTGCTAATCCAATAGCCAGTTTGCATACTGCACTCTACGGGGAAAATCATCAGGAATCAGTTCATGCAGTTTTTGCAAATGATGAAGATATAGTAGCTGTTTTTGAAGGAACAAAGATGTATTTTATATCGAAATACGCCAAATACATGATGTAATGAAGTAAGATTTTTTCGAAAACGGTTAGGACTAGCGACATGAATAAAGAGTATCTAATTTTTAATCAATACTTAAAGGTTTGTAAAAAACGTTGTCCAAAGTTCTTATTACTGCAGGGCGTAAAGAAAGAGTGTCATGACTGTCACAGCTAGTCCGTCGCTGCAGAAGTAATTTACAACACTTCCTTTGGCAGTAATTTAAAGAGTTTTTATTAAAATAAAATTGAAATATACCTGGTGGTTTAATAATGATGTCTAAAAACTTGATTCCATTGAAGCTGTTTGGGAGCCAATATCTTCAAAGAAAAGGCCCATACGAAAATTTTTTTATAAACTTAGTATTCTTTTTATGTGTTTTTTTTCATCGGAGATTTTCCTCATTTTATCGAAAACCCTGTAACGTCTTAACCTACGAAAGAAGCTTAAGGCCGGCCGCATACATATAACTTTTAGTCGAGCAACTGTTTAGTCGCACGTTAAAAGTATATGGAAATGTATGCAGGTGCGCATATTAGCAACTAGATAGTTGTTCGACTAAATAGTCGTAAGACCACATCGATCGCCTTTTGATTAATCAGTCGCGCAACTATCGCGACGGTTCAATGAGTATTGCCATGTATTGGAGTGCGCATACGCTCAACTAAACAGTCGTCCAGCGGCTATTCAAACAAAAATCGATAGCGACTGAATTGACTGTATGCGCACCTTCGGCGACTAAACTGTTTGGTCGTCATAAAAATCGCACAAGCCCGCAACTCGACTAGACAGTTGCTCAACTAAAAAGTTGTATGTATGCGGCCGGCCTAAGATTGAAAAAAGATTAGATACGTCTGTTACTAGATAATAATATTTGTCAAAACGCTAGTGATATAAAAAATAAAAAGGAATATTTACTGATGTCACTTTTATAAAATTCTACTTTTGTATAGCCGATCACTGTAACACCAAAACACGCGATATTTAATTAAATTAACCTATTTTAACATCAGTAGTTTGCCATTAAATTTAGTACTGAGATCTACCTGACGCTCTATTTATTTTCACTATTACAATAAACCGTCATAGCAAAAAATATTAAAATAATAAAAGTAAAAATGTCACAGTTAGTAAGCGTACAAAAAATACGTTATGATTTTTGCAAGCCAGAAAATATGTTAATTTAAGTAAATTAAAGCTAAATCAATAAAAAAAAGAACAATAGGTGTTAACGTAAAAATATATATTTCAAGTATTTCAAGGATGTCTATACGCATTAACTTTAAAAAATCCCTACATATTAATCGCTCGTGTCTTTTATCTTATCATCATTATTTGCGATATTAGAGAAAACCTTTAACTACATTCTAACTGTTAATTATTGTACTTCTTTTCTTAAGGTATCAACTTTACGTGAGCCAGTGTTCACTACTAGAGTCAAAGCTTTTGAAAATTTCTTGAGTGGTAGGTTATCTGTTGTTTTTTAAACATTTAAAAAAAGTGCAAAACAGTTTTTGTTTGACCTCCGACTAGTGAAGTCAGGCGATAAAAAACTACATAGCTTTTTCTGAGAAGGGCAGTTGGTGAAGTCGTATCAACACTTTTTAACCCTCGGGGATTAAGAAGAGACTCACCCCGCCATTTAGAGGGTTATGAAGGAGTTTTGAGTGATTCCTTTAACCCTTTTTTTTTGGAATCACACGTGGTGACGTTGACCAAGCGGCGGTCGAAAGCACATGGTCGTGAGGATAAAAAAGGCTCTGACAGAAACCCGTTATATCTGAATTTTGGGATATCATTTTGCAGCTTCTAAATATGCATCAAAATAGCTTACTTTTTCGAATAAGTCGGGGACGATACGGTTACGAGCCGGACTACATCGGAGTCCTGCCTAATGTGGCTAGCCCCGTTTTTTAACTCACCTAATTTATCAGGGGTATAAGCAATGTGGAAGGGTTGATTGATTGATTGATTGATTGATAAAGTAAATACACAAGTTGAGGTTTTGTCCGCCTCGACACTGCAGCCTACAGGGCTTGTTGTATCTCTTGTGTATTTGTTTCAGTTAAAAAGGTTTGACACCTTAGACAGGTGTAGTAGCCCTTTTACTGTTCTTTTCTGGTCTCCAGCCTCCTGGTGGTTAGTGTCCACCATGAGGTTTTGATTTATTCTCCAGTATGTAAGTGCAGGGCACTCATATATGATGTGAGAGGCTGTCTCTTCCTCTTCGTCACATAGTCTGTAAATGGGTTCTTCTCTATAGATGCCCATAGTGTGCATATGTTTTCTTAGGGTGCAGTGTCCGGTTATTAATCCTGTCACTATTCTAATCTGATTCCTATTTAGTTTTAGTAGTTCACTTGTCAATGCTTTTGATGGTGAGTCCAACATTGATTTACTGTGATTTTGCCTTGGAATGTGGTTCCAGTATGACTGATGTTGTGTTTGAATCCACCGAGTCATGTAGCCACGAACCGAGGCTTTTGGTATTCCAAAAACAGGTTCAGGACCCACAAACATTGCTGCGGAGCCTCGCCAGGGAGTCTGCATTTTCATTGCCCTGTATTCCCCTGTGTCCTGGCACCCAGGAAAGTGTAACTTTGTTGTGGTTAGCCAGGTTTAGGAGGTATTGCAGACAGTTCCAAACCAACCTTGAGTTGACTTGTTGGGATGCCAAAGCTTTTATGGCCGCTTGACTATCAGAGAAGATAGTAATGTCCCTGCCCTTATATCTCCTCCTCAAGTTCTCTCGTAGACAAAGTTCAATGGCATATATTTCCGCTTGGAAAATAGTGGTATATTTCCCCAGGGAAGCATAAGCATTAAACCTGGGGGTCATACCATGTATTCCTGCGCCGGCTCCATTGTCAGTCTTGGATCCATCGGTATACCAAACCAAATTCCGAGACTGACCAGGAGATCGCTCACTACCGCCCCAGGTAAGCTGGGTTTTGTATGGTCTGTGTGTATTTATCCGTTTTGGCATTGTATCACTGCTCATCTCAAATATTGGGTTTGTGATACTGCTCGTTATTCTGGTGTGTCCTAGGGCAGGCCCAGAGCACCAGTTGCCGCTACATTTCAGCCTGTATGCCCCAATCCTCGCCTCCGCCTTAATAATTATACCAAGAGGGGGGAGGCTTAGTAGGGTTTCATGTGGAAGGGTTGCTCTACCTTTTGTTAAGCTTTTTCGGGGTGAGGTCGAGCCGGTGAATGGCCTTAGCATCAAAGCCAATACGGGGTTGTTTAACCCCCCAAAAACGAATTGTGAATTGTGAATTACAAATGTTGCATCCAAAGACGTTTTAGGATAAAGATTCGGTTCGTAGGCCATTTTATCAGCCACCGGCACAACAGCTCGGCATAAGGGCAGAAGAGATAGATATAGAAGTAGTGTTAACCACGTGCTATACCTGACAGTGAAAGGTCAAATCTAAGCAATGTCATATACATCACCATTTGTTCTTTATTTACATTATATATTCAATTAAGTAATAAATACAAATTTTAGTTTTGATTTTAGTTTAATAAATATTGAGTTGCTGACGCTTGTTTTGTTGTTTGTTTCTATCTATGTTGCTATAATAACACTTTTTTTCTCCGCCGGCGGGAAAGTGAAAAGTAAAGCTCCTGCGGAGGAAAAATGAAACTTCGCTGTCGCCTACAGAGTGGAGTAATGACGAATTTAATAACGTTTGAAAAAGAAAACAGTTTTACTGATTAATTTATGTGGATGTTAGACAGTTTCATTGTGAATAAAGGTTCCTGTATAATTGTAACTCGCGTCTAGAGGCACCCCGTGATCACAAGCTTCTTGACAGTGTTAACACATGAAACATGCTTTATTATAAGAGACTTGGCGCGTTATTTAAAAAGTAGGCTTTTTCTAAATAATGCATTTAATGTAAAAAAAAGGAAATCATGGGTCTTTTCTAATGGTGGAGCGATTCCGTAAGTCTATCGTGTCGTTTTTTTTTTTTGGCGTAGAACCAGATCAAACCTGTTAGGTTTCTTTGAGTATGTCACCGGGCACATGAAATCGTATTTTACGACATTTTTTTGTGGTCTCGAACTTTTTAAATTAATAAAAATTGTTTTTTTTTTTAACTTGTAAAAAAATTGATTTTTTTTTGTTTCCACCGCCATAACTTTAAAACTATCAAAGATACCGAATTTTTTTTGTGTCAAATTAAAGCCCACACTGTAGCGCTTTTAACCTTATAAACAGTTTGGGCACAATTCGCACTTTCATTCCTCTAAAAATCATATAAACTAAAAATAAATATTTTTGGTATTGAAATTTTCACCAATCGATAAACTTTTTTTTTTTGAAAATATTTTTCATACATGCAGCGAAAAAATATAGCCAAATAATAACAAAAGTTTTTGAAAAAAATTTTTTTCCTAGAGCGTATCGTTTGGCAACAGCGATTTTTTTTCAGACGTAAAAAGGTATTATCGGGACCCAATAGCCCCGCATGCGGATAGCGTGCGTAGTTAAGTAATACATTAGTAGTGGTGGTTGTCGAAATTTAGAGTGTGCTGTATGTATTTAAAATTTTAAAACAATGAAGCGAATTATTTGTAAGAAAATTGTGTATGACGGATACAAATCTGTTTTAAAAAGACCTAGAACAGCTATTCTCAACCGCTGGTCGGGCGACCACCATGGCACAAGTGGTCCGCGGAGAAATTTTACGATCCGCGAAAAAAAATTACTTATTAAAAAAAAACAATAATAACTATATTTTGGTCCGTGGGCCAAAAAAGGTTGAGAAACGCTGACCTAGAATACAAGGGTTGTTATCATTACTATTAAGTGCTGAAAAAAAGGGAGGACAATCACAAAAAAAAATCTGTCAAAAAGATGATATTTTAAATGGTGAAATTAAAATAAAATATCATAAAGACTGTTGTAAAACTTACACAGATTCTCAAAACTATTATCTTTTCAATCAGACAGTGGCGCCGCCGCCGGTCCTTCAAATTATTGTGACACTAAACTTAAATGCGATAGTTTTAATATTGAAAAATGTGTTTTTTTTTTGCAGCAATAGTAAAAATAAAAAGAAGAAAGTTATATAAAAAAAACTGTTTAAACAAGTAATTTAAAATTATTAGGTACCTTCATATACTATAGTTGGTACCTTTATATTAGTTTATATTTTGTACTGAAACAAAATACGAATTTCAATTTTTTTCCTTAAAAATCCTGTTTAGGGTTTTTATTTTTTTACATAGTATGAATTTTTTGGAGTAGATAAGCTACCTATAAAAAAAAAAAAAAGCTGCCGGGGAAAGGAACGACATTAATATGATATCTAAATTAGTGGCTATAAAGATTTATTTGCGTTTGATGAGAAATATCAAAAATTATGTTACAGCCACTACATCTCTGAAAGAAACAAAAACGCAAAAAATAGGAAAACGGTTTCCCCAACCACACGAAAATATTCGACAATATCTACCTTTTCTGCGAGTATTGGTAGTGATGTTTAGATATATCTTTTACTTCCCAAAGAAATGTCCAAAATTTAAACTTTTTAAAAAGCTGCTGCCATAATATGAGTAATGGCTTTATGTAACCCCCAAAAATTTAATTTCCAACATGTACTTGTGTGAAAGAAGAACTAAAATGTTGTAAGGAGGAAAAATTTTGTTCCTGCAATATCATTATTAAAGATTTTAAGGCAGAAATGGATTAAATTTACGTAAAACCTATAATGAAGCGCCTAAATAACTACATATTTTTTTTCTGAAAAAAAACACCCACGAAATTGGACGATTTTTAAATTTGCAAGTAAAATATTCTTTAATATTATTATTTAAGGAAAAAAGCGGATGATGTATTTTACCGAAAAGCAAAAAAAATTTAAAAAATTTGGGCATTATTTGACATTTATTTTAACTATTTACGATTTACAGTAAAAACATGCATCGCTTCAAATATTATTAATTTATAATAAAAAACTTTGCCGTTACCAAAGGATAATTTTCATTAAATCAAAAAATTTGAATTTCAAGCGAGTTACAAATATAATTAGTGAAAATAAAAAGCCGCTTTAACTAACCAGCACTAATCATGACCGACCAGAACGGCGCATTTATAATAAAAAAAATTTACAATTTAACGAGGAAAACCTAACCGGAACTAACCAGAACTAGATCATAGTTTGAAAGTTGTTGTTTATTAGTTCTGGTTAGTTTTTTATATAAAAAACAACCTTCAATAATAACAAATTATTACAAAAAGTCTGGCAACATTGCTTATTCAAGCAGCATTCAGACATGTCAATGAATAGCTTCGTATCATCTCTTTATATGGAAAAAAAGAATTATATATTCCTGTTTAAAAAAGACCTTTAACGAAGCCCTAGTTTATATTTAATGTATGTACTATATTTCTCAAATTTAATTAAAATACACAAAGCATCCGCAATTTTTTGTTGCTAAAAATGTTTAAAAAATAATGAAGTTTTGAATGTATAATCAAAAAAATAACGAATCCCGTGGGTGGTTTTCTTTACCAGCAACCAATAAAAAAAAGTTGAATAAACCTACTTATTAGGTGGGTAATTAATAACAATGATTGATATTTTTATATGGGTTTAAAAATCTACCCACCTGTTTTGGATATTTAAATTTTTTTCTTTTCTAAACAACTTAAGCAGCCCTTAGATCTGCGTTTAAACCTGTTGATACAACTTTAAGTACCTACTACACTTCCACCGGACCGTAAGATCTTTGTAGTCGGCCGGCTCGCTAAGCCCAAGCGCGCAAAAATATGACTTTGGCCGTTAAAAAAATATTACTGACTCAATACTATAAAAGGAATCTAAAAAATTTTTGTTTTAAAAACTTTTTTTAAACATTAGCTACAATTTGTACGCAGCATGTATGTATAAATTTTCAATAATAAACTTTTTCTCGATTGCCTAAAATTACGCTACTAAAAATAACAATTTTGAGTTTCGTACTATTTTAAAAATTTAACAAAAAAATATCAGCTTCAAGTGGGACGTTGTTTAAAGCGCTATTGTGTCTACTTTAATCTAAAAAAAAAATAACTTGATAGCATGAATATTATTAAAGATAGAGCAGTGGAGAAGTTAAAATACGTGTTTTATTGAAAACCGATTTTTTTGGATTTTTTCGAAATAAAAAACTCTCGACCACTAAAAAATGTCGTAAAAAGTGATTTCGTGTACACGATTACCTTATTAAAGAATCCCACTAAGTCTGGTTTGGTTCTACGCCGGTTTTTTTTTTCTCGATAACTAAGCGACTTTTCTTCCAAATTTTACTCCACTATAATACGTCTGAGCATTTTTACGTCTGATATATAATTGGGAAAAATAAAAAGCCGCTTTGCTAACCAGAACTAACCATGACCGACTAGAACTTAGGGCTTTTGAATTTGTCTAAATTATCCCTACATAGAAGGTTTTAACAAAATTTTTATAATTTTTGATATGGTACAAGTTATAATTTCTCTTAAAAGTGTAATTATACAGGGTGTCCCAAAAGTATGGTCAATTGGGGATCATGAAATTGGACATAAGGTAACAATCCATATAACTTTTTGCTCTATGCCACTTTTTACCGAGCTATTAGTCTTAAAGGTAACAATTGAAAATCGATTTTTATTAATAACTTTTGAACGGTTGTACGATCTAGAATTTTTTTGTTGATTAATTCTAGCTAATAACTGTCTTGATAACTGCTATAAACATAAAAACCATCAAAGATTCAGGTCGGACATAAATTTGTAAAACTTCAAAATTTTTGCAGTGTTGCCATATTTAACATTTTGATCTTACTGATAGATTCCCCTAAGTTTTTTATGAAAAAAAGGTATACTTTATCTTTATTGATAGGACTAGCGGTTTTCGCGTAAAATGCATTTAAAATCATTAAGGTATACTCGAGGGCTCTCGAAGATATACCCTGGGACTCTCAATAAGGTGTACTTGAGGACTCCCTATGAATCTTATGTCAAAATCTACTACCTTAATGATTTTAAATGCATTTTACGCAAAAACCGCCAGTCCTATCAATAAAGATAAAGTAGAAAATTCAGGAGAATCTACCAGTACGGTCAAAATGTTAAATATGGCAACACTGCAAAAATTTTGACGTTTTTTACAAATTTGATAGTCCGGTCCTGGTATCTTTGATGGTTTCGGGGCATGTTTATAGCAGTTAATGCAAGACAGTTATTAGCTAGAATTAATCAACACAAAAATTCCAGATCGTACAAGCCGTTCAAAAGTTATTAATAAAAAATCGATTTTCAATTGTTACCTTTAAGAGCTAATCGCTCGGTAAAGAAGGGGCATAGAGCAAAAAGTTATATGAAGTTGTTACCTTATTTTGATCCAATCTACATGATTCCAAACTTTGGACCATACCTTTTGGGACACCCTGTATATTCCCCGGGTTTTTTCTAATACGATGTTAAAATTTTGTTTATAACTTCTACAAATAATTTAGACAAATTCAAAAGCCTAAAGTTCTAGTCTGTCATGGCTAGTTCTGGTTAGCAAAGCGGCTTTTGATTTTCCCCAATTATATTTCAAAAAAAGACCCTAAATTATTACATTAAAATGTAATTTTTTAGCCGAGTCCCTGCATAATAAAGCGTTTCATGTGTCAACACTGTCAAGAAGCTCGTAATCACAGGGTATCTCTAGACGCGAGTACAATTATACATGTTTGATTGCATCTGTCTAAAAAATACATATTTTTTTAATTTAATTTAGTCTTTCTATATTGTTATCTAAAAAAGTTTTATAATTTTTGAACAAGTTCTAACTAACAATTTTTATTATAATTAGCACGTTACTCTACGTTAGTTCTATCACGTAAACGATCATTGTTTTAAAGTAGTCGGTCTATTAAATATTCGCAATTTTTGTAAGGTTACTACCCGGGTCTTTGTTTGCTTATTTTATTGTAAGTGAATTTGTTGGAAATGATTTACAAATTGTTTATGTGTTATCAAGATAACGGACTGCAAAAATAGTATAACTGATAACAAGTAATGTATTTTTGGTCGTTTGAGTTCTAGCTAAACAATGATATTTGTTTAAGATTAATACACATATAAACCTACACAAAATAAAAAACATTTTATTAAAATCTTTTTGATTTATAAATAATCATTCCTATAGATAATAAAGTCTTAGTTGGGTACCCGCCAAAATGGGACCGCTTTGGTTCTGGCCCCAGGAGATAGAAGCGGTCCTGTTTTGGCAAGTACAAAAAAAAACATTTTAATACATATAAAGAACATGGCTGCATATTTATACAGTCACACGTATGCTTAAATCAGACTACCTTACAAACTCAGGTTCAATCAGATTGCAAAATTCTATATACCCCCTGTTTTTGGGCGTTCTGTGTACAAATGAGCAGTTTTTAAATCTTTTTCTTTACATGTGTCCTAAAACCTACTTACATACCAAATATTAAATTTCTTCTCCCTCGGGAAGTACCCCATGACTACACAGAAAAAAACATATTATCAAATAGAGTATTTAGATATTTTTGTTTATATTTATTTAAATTGAGATTACCGATTCTTATTTGAAGAAAGCCACCTTAAAAGAAGTATTTCAAAATGATTAATACAATTATTTCATATCCTCAGAATATATTTTCAACTTTAAAAATACAGTCTAAAGCTAAGACTTTCATGATTTTGGTTTGAACTTTTTGTTCTTCAGTTTAAAATAACATATAATTTTACTTTGAATTTCAGTTACTTTTAAAATAAAAACTGGTCATTTACAATTAAAATGACATATCCTTTAAAGAACGCGTCCTGTATGTTCAATTTGAAACATTTGGATTGCTCAATTTGAGAATATATTTGCAATATAATCTAAGTAAATATAAAATTTTTGAAATTCGGAAATTTTCATTCCTAGAAAGTCCACCTACGATGTACCCCGATTGGCACCGGAAATTGGCGGTGCTTGGTTTGCCCGTTCATTCTTGTGATTATAGATCAAGGTGAAGGCCCAGAATACTGATCCATACAGAAGCGACACGAAGCGTCGGCACCTTTGATCTCCGCGGGTCAGATTTCGTAACCTTCGAAACATACAGTTACACTGAAAGAAAATTAACAAATAGCATATTAAAAAATATTTTGATGTACACAATGAAAAAGCATTAAGAATTTTAAGTAGGGCTTTTAGTAAATATTGCTTGTTTGGAGACTGGCTTACTTTCACGATAATGTGAGTCTCTATGTTGTTTCCCTGAAATTTTGTGTTTGCTAAAATGATTGAAGTTATAAATTTAACTTCAAATTCGTTGAAACAATGTTTTTAAATATGGGATAATAATTAAACTCAATGGTGCGGATTCGTTTTGACTAAAATTGCCCAACAGGAAAATGGTAGAGGTTGGATTTTTAAATTTCTTTTATGTCAATTTAATTAGATAAATTGAAACTTATACAGAATCGTATGAACCTTTTATTTTTAAATATAGATAATCAGGGTTTTCGGGGTTGGGGAACACGTTTTTCATTAGTTTATTTATTTCGTCATATCCATGGTATGTTGGTGCTAAAAAAATCTAGTTACTCTCAGGGAAAATGATTTAAAAAAACAAATTATAATGTGTTATTAAAAACAATATTTAGCATATTTTTTACATTTTTACGATACATCTCATAAATTTTTAGAGATATTTCAAAAACATTTTATTTGAAATTTATGCATGGTGTTTTATAATTGATATCTATAAAATGATTACAATAAATCTATAGGGTTTCATTATTTTATCAGTTGTAAATACTACTGTGAATGATCTTTCTGGAGCTTCAGACAGTTTTTTCAAAAGTACTGCAGTCTTTTTAGGCATATTTTATTTGCTTTTGGAGACAAACTAAGAAATTCTTAATAAACTTTTTTTAACAGCATTTGTTTGCAAAATTCCCTAAAACAATTCTTGACAAATACCAGAATACTCTTCACATTTTTTTTTTAAGCAAAAATTTTAATACAATATTTGTCACATACCAAAATTAATTTTATTTAGGGTACCACTTACATGCATCCTTTCACAGTGCAACTAAAGAAATGGTTAAAAATAGGCCCAAAGTAATAATACCAAGCCAAAGCTATAGCAATTTGAATGGTTTCAAGAAGTTTATTACAAGTAATAAGCTAGACTTTTTATTTAATCGGCACTTTTTTTTATCAGTTACATTTATTACAATGGTCTAAGATGATATGACAAATATGACTATTTAACATCGCATTTAGTTAACTTATTAAGGGGATTAAACCCATATTATTATTTTTCTCACATACTATATATGACTCACTACATATTCCGATACATACTGGAAGAAAGTTGTTTTACCTCTGTAACCAAATTTGACTAGATGACAATGTCAATTTTACTGTCTTATTTTTCCATTCTATCCATAGAATTGTTGAAAACTACTAAAATGTTTTGGCAGCTTGAAATTTTTTACAAGATAAAATTAAACTTTTTCTTCAGAGTTTTTTCTCAAGCAATGTATCAAGTATGTTTTAGACAAGATAAATAATTTAAAAATATGGTCATTCATACCTTTCGATTGGATTGAAGTTGTCTGTCCCATGATCACAAAAATCTAAGCAAGTGGCTTCAGATTTGTATGTTTCATCAGCAGATCTATTCGGCAAATGGCTAAACAAAGTTGTGACAGGTTGGGAAATAAATTTTTTACTACCTTAAGCACCTTTATTTATGTACTTATCTTCAGTGTTTTTCACATATTTTATGGTATTTATGTAAACTTTTGCAGGCCCCTTGTCAAACAAGTCTTCTTTATTGCAAACCTTTGCCCAAATTACACATCTAAAACAAAATCATTGGTTCCTTGAAGTTGAACTTAATTACTAATCATACTAATCAAACTTGTAGTTTTTAATAAATTTAAGAGTATTTAATACATTTTATTAAATAATTTTTACATTTAAAAATTCTACCTATAATTAAAAAAGGAGTTCAGAAAAGACGTACAAGTTAATAATTTATATTGCTATTTGAATTTAGTATTGGTACATACCTAGATTCATGTTTTGGAAAAGCAAAATGTGATATTTCTTGATCCGCACGAGAATTACACAGAGTATATGCACAATAATATCCACTGCTTTTATTAGTCATTATTTATGTGGGTATTAGTTTTTATTTATCAAAAACTTAAAACACAATAAAATTAAGTTCGTCGTCGAATGTAAACAATTATTTTGCTTTGTCAGTAAAAACTGTCAATTGGACTTTAAACATATTCGGTAATGGACGACGTAGTATATGCAACCATAATTACTAAACCATCAAAATTCGTCCGTGTCGCTTCTGTATGGATCAGTATTCTGGGGTGAAGGGTATAGCGAAATTTAATCGGACTGTTCTAGTCCCGTCGCACGTGTTTTTGTTTTGGGTGTTTGTACGATTAAATAATGGGAGTTGAAGACATTTTACAACAGTGGGGATGTGATAGTGTTATTCAAGCCTAGGTAAGTATTTACACTATTGTTTTATAAAACTGTTGTCCAAAAAACCAAGGGTCGATAGATCTCAATTGTCACCAAAACAGGCATTTTTATTTAAATAAACTTACCTATAGGAGCATACGCTTTTGTTTCATAACTAAACACGTTTATATAAAATGTTAGATATTAACTGACTAAAAAAACTACTAAGTACATTGTATAAACCATTAATATTGTTACATGCTACAGAATGTGAGTACAGAGTGTGATAAAATTCAGTATACCTAACAAACAATATATACATATACCTACCTACATGTCTAATAAATTGTATATTTTTAGGCATTATTTTTAAAATAATTTTTTTTCATTTAACTATTCAAAAAATCTTAAATATAATTGAAAGGCATTGGCGCGCGTTACATTTTTTAAAACTTGCCAACTAGTAATATGGGTAAATGAAATTGACTAAAGCTATTCTAAGCAAACTGCTTTTAGTTAAGTATATTATTTCAAAACTTTGACTCCCTGTAGCCTATAGGTACCCCAAACTGCACCTGTTTGAAAAAAATTGTTACAAATAAAATGTATAATAATAATACATATTATGTATCTTGCTTTCTATATATTGTATAAGCCTGAGTATCTTTACCTTTTTAGTTAAATGTTTAGGATTACCTATGAAAAACGTAGTATACGATTTGAGAAACAGTTTTTTGAATTAATTATATTTAAAACACTTTGTACTTGTAGTTTGTCGCCCCTGTACGTATGTATACGAGTTAATTTATTTTTAAATTAAATTTTAACATGCATTTTATTTATATTTTATTTTTATTTATCTGTATGTTGGTATAGAAATCTGATGTACCCACCTATTTACTTATTACAGAAAAATGTGTTGCTTAATATTTTAATTTTAGCATTTCGAATGTTTATTTTATTTTTAGAAAATGTCAGGAGAAGACCAGTTACCAGAGTTGTCCGAAGGCCTTCTTAAAAACTAATCCCGTTGGTTGGGCCTCGAATGACTGTTCAAAGAAAATAGCTGAACTGATTTTTATTTCGTTACGAAGTTGAGAACAAGACTGTTTCTTTTTCCAAGAAAGTAGAACTTTATTATATTATTAGAATATTTTTTTAATAAACGTTAAGATTTTTTACCTGTTGTTTTTGTAGTTGTCATAACCTGTTATAATTATAATGGACTTTTTAACACAGCGAAAAAACTTTAAAAAAATTGTATACCTATATTAATGTTAGCTAAACGTAATAATGGATTTTTATCATTTTTAAAACCGTATATTTTTCGTATTTCCAATTTTAATGAAAGTAACGTTGTTTAGGTCAACAGTGTGAGGTCATTTACAACATTATTAATAAAATTGACTGAATACGGAAAAATCCTGATACGTTAAAAAGAATGTGTTCAGTTATTGGTGCAGTAGCTTCCTTAAATGTATTATAAGGTGGTAACAAATTCGAGTGTATGCATGGGATCTTAAAACCGTAAGAAATAGAGGTTGGTTAAATTAAGAAAAGTTGCGCATTTACTTCGCCCTACAAAATGCCGTTTAAAATGTGTAATTTTTCCAAATAGTTCCAGCGATATACAAAAAAATAAAATTTTCAAAATTGATCTTTTTTTCTTATTTTATTTATTAACCGATTTTAAAATTAATAACACATTTACATAGCCACTTTATTTCCGCTAAATATTAGTTTTGGATTTGCCATTCAACGTTTAATTTTATGACGACCATGATTAACTTTATTTTTTTGTGGGACGCCATATTGGATTTTTTTAATTTTGAGTTTCTTATTGAATGACCTATTCAACGATGTATCACACTTGCATATCAGATTTGTGGTTCGGTACTTGAGCTCAAAAAGAAATGAGAGTGAAAGAGATCCTATATGGAGTACACAAGAAAAATAAAGTTGATGATGGTCGTCAGAAAACGAAACGTTGAAGGGAAATCCAAAAACACTGAATATTTAGGAAAAAAAGTGGCTATGTGAATTTTAAATTGCCTTAATAAGAGTTAGAAAATAAAATACATTTTTCAAATTTGGTTTTTCCCGTATATCTTTGGAACTATTCGAAAATCTGATACATTTTAAACGGCATTTTGTTGGGCAAGTAAATGCGCAACTTGCCTTAATTTAACCGACTTCGTATTTCAGTTTCCAAAATCCCCATGGATACACTCAAATTTGTTACACCCTGTACATATTTCAGTTCTAAAAATGTCAGCATATTAAACCGAACATGTTAAAATTATTAAATTAAATAGTTAATATTTTCATTTTAATATTACAATATCACTAAATAAAACAAACCTACTTATACCAAAGATTTGCTATAATAAAACCAAAATTTAAATATTTAATTTGAGTATATCATATTCTTAGAAATACAATTGTAGGCTCAGATTTAAAGTACGATATTTTATTTTAAACATACTAACATTTCTGAATTAACTTTTCGAGATTCGGTAAAATCTTCAATATAACAAAATCATATATTTATTTCTAAAAGAAACTTTCGACTTATGCTGAGCTTACTGATATCTTCATTCTAAATCTTTATAGTAACAATTTGATTCAATTGCATGCATAAAAATAAATCTTTCATATGTTACAAATAACGATGTGTATATAATTTAAATAAATTTAAAGAAGATTTTAAATTCTCAAATTAAAACGATATAGTCTTGGGGATATACAAGCTAAGATAACCTTAAACTAATATTAGTATGCTTAAATTTAGTATATTCTTTTCCGTGTAGTAGTAAAATGTCATGATATTCAAAAACGAATATGTTAAAAACCATTTGACACAACTTTCTTCATTTTTTTTATAGATAATTAAAATACTTATGTAAATTTACATACCAAATCCATCTATATTGGAACGGTAACCAAGTTATGATATGGGAATAAATACGCTGAAACCTTTCCTGTAATAGACACATTGATTGCGTCAGGCTGAACTGTAGCACAGTTTATAGAAATTTTTTGGTAATTAAAAATGCAACAATAAACCACTAGTACCATCTCTTAAAAAAGTATAGACCTTTAAAAACTTAAATCCATAAGTTATTTTTTTTTTGTTTTTATATGAAGAAAACTGAAAATCACCCATTTTTCTTTTTAGAGTTTTTTAATTTCTTTGCAATTAATCCTGATATCATTACCACTAAAATCTTGGACTTCCATTGTCTTTATTTGTTCATTAAAACACAACGTTTGTTAGTGATGTATCTTCAACCGTTTTCAAGTGATAACTAACATGGTATTATGAAGTAGGGGCAGCTGCCTCTTGATCAAACATCGAAAGCGTAAAAATGGTTAAGTTGTCAAATCTGGATTTCAAAATATTTTTTGGTTAAAAATACACGTTAAAAATATTAACAGCTTGATAAAATTAAGAAAACATTTATTTCGGAGGCAACTAAATGTACACCTCTACGCACTGTCTTGCACTATAAGTCGGCGGACTGTGATGGTCTGAGAGATTTCTTTGCCAACTACCCTTAGGATCCTACCTGCTTTTCCACTCACTATCTCTCCGAAATTTGCAAACAATTTACCGAAACAATTCAACTAGGCAGTAAGACCTATATTCCTCATACCAAAAGAACTCCTAAATCCTGTGACAAAGTCAGACTTTTAAAAATCGAAGCCCACAAAAAAGTTGCTTCAAAACCCTAGTCCGAAAACCGCCAGGCTAGCATTCAAGCAAGAAATCAGTATAATCAAACTATTTCAGAACCCAAGAACATTTTAACAATCAGATAAAAGATAAAGTGCTCTTTTGCTCGAATGGCACTAAATAAATCCTTCTGGTTCTACCAAAACATCATAGTCAAAACTTTTTGCACAAATTATTTTCCACCCTAATCTCTGAAGATATAATTGTTTTACCTCTAAACGCAAAGCCGAACTTATTTCCAAACAATTTGCTGCAAATTTACTCTTGATTCCCGTTAATCTTCCTCTCCAACAGTTGCCCCTGTTCCACAAAATGTCCGATATAATCTTTGAAGTCAAAAAGATCAAGCGTATAATTTCTTTTCTCATCCAAAAGATCGTTCTAGGTTGGATGGTATACCAGCTATCGTTTTGAACAAATGTGCCGCTGAGTTTGCACCCATCTTAACTCTTCCTTCTAACTATAGACCTATACCTCTTCTTTCTGTTGTTTGCAAAGTAATGGAAAAAGTCATTAATTCTCAAATATTAAAGGAACACAAAATGTTACATGACAGACAGTATGGATTCCGTCACAGAAAATCCACAGCTGATCTTCTTTCCTTTGTCTCACACAACTAAAACAAGTCCCTTGAGTTTCTTGGTAAATCCCAGATCGTTGCTCTTGACATATCTAAAGCTTTTGATCAGGTATGGCATGATGGGCTTCTTAACAAACTTCCTTCCTCCTATCTTTCACCTAAGCTTTGTTTTTGACTCTCCACTTTCCTTTCTAATCGACGTATATCAGTTATTGTAGATGGTCATACTTCCAGCTTTTATTCAATTAATGCTGGGGTGTTCCAGGGAGCAGTACTGGCACCAACTCTGTTCCTTCTTCACATCAACGATTTTCTCTTTTTCATAACCAATCCTATCCATGGTTTTGTTGACGATAGTACCCTCCACTCTAATATTAAATTTCTTAAGCCACCCTGTAATTCTGATTTGGAAAGTAAGCGAGGGTCAATGCAGATATCTCTTTTACAAGGCCTTAAAGTAATCTTGGATTGAGGAACCAAAAATCTTGTCCAGTTTAATGCCTTCAAAACACAGCCATGTTCGCTATGTCGGAAAAAGTCGGCCAATGTTCAGCCGTTTCTTATAAGCGGCCAAATTCTGCAGAACAAAGAATCGTTTAATATTGTGGGTGTTTCTTTTAAGAATAACTTTGACTGGCACAAACACATTACATCCATAGCCTCAGCAGCTTCAAAGAAGCTTGGATTCTTTTTTCGAGCCTGAAAGTATTTCTCTTCTTCTAATCTGTATACTCTGTATGTATCCCAGATCAGACCCTCTTTAGAATATTGTTCTTACGTCTGGGGAATGGCGCCTTCTACAACACTTAGCATTCTTGACTCCATAAAGAGATGTTAGTCTTATCAAGGATCCCACACTTACATAAAAGCTTCCTTCTCTTGTCCATCGACGAGCTATTAGGGGGATTTTTCCCTCTTTTATAGATATTTTCACGGCTTCTGCTCCGAAGAGTTGTCCAGTATAATTCCTCCTTTGGCAACTCCTAACAGACAAACACGTAGTGCCACTTTTATGCATCCTTTAACAGTTCAACTTGAGAGGCCCCGAACTTCGCATTTTGTTCATTCTCTCATCTAGGTCCAGATTATGGAACCAGCTACCCACAGAAGATTTTCCTTTTCCCCCAAATCTCCAAATACTTAAGTCTTGTGTAAATAAACTCCCTATTACCAAACTTCAGACACTCACGGTACGTTAGTATTTAGGCCTTAGCCTTCGTGGACAGTCCTAAGATTAAAAAAAAAACTAAAACAATCAGCTAGACCAGGGGTCTCCAAACTACGGCCCGAGGGCCACATCCGGCCCGCGGACAGATTTTGTCCGGCCCGCGGAGAGCTAGCATACTTGAAAACTCCTTTTAGAGAACAAATAATTTTTATAGCAAATTAAATTTAGTTTTACTGAAGTATTCTAATTTTATGTTGAATGATTATTAATATGACATCTACATTGATATGGTCATGGGCTAACTCCGCTAACTCATAACATTCTTGTAGGCTTATTGTTATTGTTTTTGTGATAAGTTGGATAAAGAAACACAGAATTGTAATGAGTAGAGACATGTATAATATGCAGAAAATTTAACATCAGTATATACTAACTAACAAATTATTGAAATGAATCCAACTAACTTTTTATACATTTTAAATAATCACATAACTTATAACAAAAAATAATGACATATGAAATACTAATGAGATTTATGTAATTGAGATTTTCCACTGACAATAGTTTGTAGTTGTGGACTAATTTACTTGTACCAATTATTAAAAGAGATTTAAGATGCTCATCAGTTAATTTGATCTGAAACATTTTTTGTGTACTTCATTTTGGAGAAGGTTTTCTCACACAAATAAGTAGTACCAAAAACAGAAAAAAAGACTATGAGCAAATTTATGCAAATTATCAAATTGTGTCAGTGGAAGATTTATAAAATTCCAACAAAGATGAGTTTTGGATATTTGTTCTTAATTATATCACTGCATTGTAGATCAATCATTTCCATTTGAAGTCCCGGGGCTAGGGGGTTTTAATGTCAGTATCAAAAGGATTCTGAAAAATCTTAATTTGATTCGCAATGGCATCAAAGTCCGAGAAACGAGTATCAAAATTTATCTTCAAAGCACTCAAAGTTTCGATTGCAAAATCGATAGGAAACTCAGTCTCAGTAGTGTGGCTGAATATTTCACTGTTTTAAAATGTGAAAACATTTACTTCGTAGTTGTGATTGAAACAGTCTCAATTTCTTCCGGAATGATTTGATATTAGTGTATAAATCAGGAAGATGCTGTTTTCTCCTTGCAATCCCAAATTCAGTTCGTTCAATGTTTTGTCAAATCAACATAGAATGCAACTCCACAGCCATGCGTTGTTTTGTAATTCAGTAAGAGGGCGATGCTTTCATTTAAAAAATTTCGATCACTGCTCGAAGTTCAAAAAAGCGCTGAAGGACTTTCCCATAATTAAGCCAACGTACGGCAGTATGATAAGGTAAGTCAGTTTCTCCAATCTCTTCAATAAATTGAGGAATTGTCGGTGATTCAGCCCAAAAAATCTGATAAAATTAACAGTTTATATGATGGTTTCAGAAC
>JAHBCN010007919.1:360838-403748 GCA_019359885.1 Listronotus oregonensis
AATTTTTATTTTATAAAAAGTAACAAACTAATAAATTTTTTTTTCAATTTAATAAATTCAAAAAAACCTAAATACCCCTTCCAAACAAATTTAATTTTTTATTGCGGCCCCAAAACAGATTTTTCCTTCCAGGCATGGAATGGACCAAGGGGCCTACTAAAAAACCCCAAATACGCTTCTTTCTATTTTCGACTTCCCGGGGCCCGTATGGAACGGGGGGCTTATCTTGCTGAAAGATAAAAATTTCTGTCCGGAAATCGATCCAGTAAAGAAGGAAGCATGATATTCTGTAGTAGATCTATATATACTTTCGCATTGATCCTTCCTTCGATAAAATAACATACACCAAGTTCTTGTGCACTCAGCCATCCCCAAACATTTACCGAAAATCGCCCACTACTTCTATCCTTTCGGGTATATGTTTCATCAAATCGTGTTCCTTGAGGCCTGTATACCTTAAGTATCCCATTGTAGCCGACTGAAACACTTTTTCACCCAGTAAATATTATTTTTCCCCCAAAAAAAATATGGGGTTTCCCAAATAAAATTTAGAGCAAACCCAATGCGTTGTTCTTTATTTGCATTTATTAAAAACGGTTTTTTGCCGGGTGGAAACGCAATTTGGTTTTCCCTTTTTTTTTTCGCCGTGCCGTTCTAACCGATGCGGGGAAATTGCTGTAACTACAGATTTAAAGGGTTTGGGTTTTTTTAAAACATTAAATTATTGTCTTGTTCTTGATTCGATAGTTTGGGGCGACCACATACAGCTCTTCTCTCAAAAGAGTATGTTTCCTGAAATTTTTTTTTAAAAAAAAAATAAATATATTTTTTGGAATGTTAAGCTCTTCCGCCACACCCCGCCCCCCAAACCTCTTTCTGCTTAATATAATGAATAATTGATCAATAGTTAAGTTTGGCATTTTAGAAAATATTTTAAGATACTGACAACGGACACCTGTTTCTTTATTAGGTTTTTCAACAGGTATTTATATTCATTAGAAGGTGGCATAAGTCTATTTTACGCAAGGGAAAAAGAATTGCCCAAGATTTAATGGCCGTTACTGTACAAAATAATTTTTGTGAATGCTCGCTCACCCAATGCGGTCAATTTGTTTTTTAATGGATTGGTCTTAAATAAAAGTTCATATAGTCCGGGAGTTCCAGAAAATTTTTTTTCTCCTTTAATATAAATACCCCGGTCCGTTAAATTCAAGCCGAGAATCCCCAAAAAAGTTAGATGACCCGGTGGCTAAATCATGTTTTAAATATGTGCGATCGTACTCGTTTTCCGTATCAGTTATAAATCCTTTCACATATTCTCTCGGTAGCGGATCATACTGATCTAGATATTCCCAAAAAGGATTCTTCCGTAATACTCTCCATTTGAACAGGGTTATATTGAGGATCGACTCTGAACTCGTCGTCAAAGTAACTTTCTTCAGGGTTATGTTCATACATAGTTCTGTTTAAATCAGCATCCTCACCATCGTTCATATCCTGAGCCATTGGTGAACTATCTTCTCGTGTCTCGACATTAATTGAATTATCGTTATATTCTTCCTCTTCTTGAGCAGCTAGCCGTCATGTTTTTGAACAGGGTCAGTAAAATTAAGTGGAAATCGTGGTTTTTTTATTACTGTCGAAGAAAATTGTTCACTTTGTCGTTTTTTTACAGGCTTGGGTGAAAAATGGTGTAGATTGTTTACCATACTGCATCGACTCGGATATTAGTTTTGCCAAAGGTCTATACGTATTCTCCAATGTAACAGCATTTTCATAAGGAGCTTTAAGAGAATTAATAGTCTTTTTACATTGCGCGAATGTTCGTCAAGAAGTTGAAGAATGTTTGGATCTGCTTCCAAACTCCGCTTCTTTTCTGGTCGCTGATCACTGAAGTTCTGATATTCTTCAAATTACCTCGGCTTGCTCACCCAATTCCTCTTTAAATCCAAATATTTTTTACGAATACTATTGGAAGCTTCAATTATTCTACGTTTAAAATCCTTATCAAGCTTGTTTAAATCCATGGCTACAGAACCCTTCTTTTAAATTATTAAGGTATAAGTGTTAATAATTTCTTCCCAGCAAAAAGTCCCTTTTTCCAACCACAGTCCCTCTCCCCAAATAACAGCACTGTTTTTTAAATAACAGCCCTGTATTTTCAAATAACAGCCCTGTATTTTAAATAACAGCATGTTTTTCCAAATAACAGCCCTGTATTTTAAATAACAGCCCTGTATTTTTTTAAATAACAGCCCTGTATTTTAAATAACAGCCCTGTATTTTCAAATAACAGCCCTGTATTTTCAAATAACAGCCCTGTATTTAAATAAAGCCCTGTTTTTCAAATAACAGCCCTGTATTTTAAATAACAGCCCTGTTTTTCCAAATAACAGCCCTGTATTTTAAAAACAGCCCTGTTTTTCAAATAAACCCTGTATTTTTTAAAAAAACAGCCTGTTTTTCCAAATAACAGCCCCGTATTTTAAATAACAGCCCTGTTTTTCAAATAACAGCCCTGTATTTTAAATAACAGCCCTGTATTTTAAATAACAGCCCTGTATTTTAAATAACAGCCCTTTTTATTTTCAAATAACAGCCCTGTTTTTCCAAATAACAGCCCTGTTTTTAAATAACAGCCCTGTATTTTCAAATAACAACCCTGTATTTTAAATAACAGCCCTGTATTTTCAAATAACAGCCCTGTATTTTAAATAACAGCACTGTTTTTCCAAATAACAGCCCTGTATTTTAAATAACAGCCCTGTATTTTCAAATAACAGCCCTGTATTTTTAAATAATTTTTAATTTTATTTCCCAAATAACAGCCCTGTATTTTCAAATAACAGCCCTGTTTTTCTAAATTACTTTTATTTTTATTAGCCAAGGATTCCCCCTTTTTTTTCAAGTAGCCTCCTAGATGCATGTTATCGTATTGACTGGTTGATGTACAATGACTACAGAGTATAAGAAGCTGATAAATATATATATATATATATATATATATATATATATATATATATATATATATATATATATATATATATATATATATATATATATATATATATATATATATATATATATATATATATATATATATTAGTTAATAATTTTATAACAGTTAGTATTACTAAAGAGTTTGTACGTCCAGACATTCAGAAGGGGTTTAAAAAAAAATCAAACAAAAAAAAAACCCTGCTCGAAGAGGCAAAGGTATTCCTTTTTTAACTTCTTTTCATAAAGCAGGGTGCACTGTATGCTGAAAAACCAGAGGACCCTCCACAGCTACTGAAGTAGCTTTAAAAGCATTTACTGGTGTGGAAAAAGTTCATCCTACAGGCATTGTGCCTCTCCCCAAAATCGGGGGTTTTCACCATTTTTAGTACCACTTTTTTCCGGTTTAAGCCCCAGGGGGGCTCTTAGCGGAGGAACTGGGGGTTAATAAATGCAGTGAACAATGCTAGGAATGCTGCAGCCGTTGAAGGAGTCTCAGCGACATAACGAAACAATGGAATCCATAGCTCTTGGGAAAACTTGGAAACGGTTTATATTTAGGGCCTTACAAGGGTGGTCTAGGTCTATATATATCCAATATAATGTAAACACCTCCTACCTTTTCGTTTAAAAATTGATTTAAAAATAATTCAAGATAGCCAGTTGGTGCATTTTTTCTCTGGGCATTTGATAACATTTTTGAAAATTTAATCAGACTTTTTGTTTGGCGTGGTGACGAAAGGAGTTATTTTTTTTAATGGAACAACCTATATTTAAATATATTTCTTAAAAGACCCTATTTTTCTCATTTGTGGAATTTCTGGAACCATTCACAATATATTTTTTTATATTTTCTTGGGCATAGTGGCTTTTTTTTTTTTTTATTATCAAATAAAAAGAGTTTTCATTTCATTTTGAATTTATTAACAAACGTTTTGGCTTGTTTGGCCTTTTTCAATGTCTACAACAAGTATAATTTATTTTTAAAATGTTTAATTTAAGACACAATTTTTAAAATACGATGAAGAGGATTTTTTTACAATTTAAAATTTATATCATTATATACTATCTAAAACATACTAGATTTCTTTTCCATAAGAGAATAATCCATTTAAAATAAGAACATATATATGTGTCACAACATTTAAAATTTACATGTCAACATTAAAAACTATTTAGAAAAAATCTGTACATACATATACGATTAAAATATTACTATTAAGATTGGCTCAGGTAGTATTGAGATGTTGGTATGTTTTTTTTCGGTGTTTGTGGTTTTTATTTATGTTAATTATAAATAATATAATTATACTTTTTTCCAAATCTGATTTTACTTTAATTATAATTGTCAACACTTCTCGTTTGTTAATTCATTACATTATAATAAATTTTACTTAAATTAATTAACTTGTGACACATATATGTTCTTATTTTAAATGGATTATCCTCTTATGGGTGAGTAAAAAAAAATCTAGTTTGTTTCAGATAGTATATAATGATATAAATTTTAAATTGTAAAAAAATCCTCTACATTCTATTTTAAAAATTGTGTCTTAAATTAAACATTTTAAAAATAAATGATACTTGTTGTAGACATTGAGAAAGGCCAAACAAGCCAAAACGTTTGTAAAAAAAAATTAAAATGAAAACTCTTTTTATTTGGTAATAAAAAAACAAGAACCACTATGCCCAAGAAAATATGCATTCAAATTAAACAAAACATGCCAATCTTAATATTACTCTGCAATTTTCAAGTATGCCAAATTAAAAGAAAGATAAGCTTATGATGAATGTAAAAAGTTTAAAAACAAAACAGCTAGAATGACTCGGCAGGCAGGAGCAAACGCGATTTCTTCGTAAAGAACCAAATGCAGCTTATATCAGACTGAATTCTTCCATCGAACCTTGCGGTACTATGTGATACAACCTATAGAACCCGCATTAGATATCGGTTAATTAAGTATTACGTATTTTATTTAACATTTTAATTTATTTGACAATTATTTTAAACAGTAGTATTATTTCTTGAAAGATAGTTTACAGTATTTGGTACCAAACATAGTACTATTGTTTTATGCTATTTAATTTAAATGCTTAAATTATCGGTGTAACTAGTGACGTATTTCCCGACTTGGTTCATATTTATTGATTGTGTGGTTCAAAAGTCGGTTCACTTTCAAAATATCGTCGCGGGGTGAACGCAGACACGTTTCGGTGCTAAAAAGTGACCCTCTTCAGTGTTAGTTTGTAGTTTTTGGAAAATTTCTAAATATTTTTAGTTTGTGTTATAATGGTCTTTTCTGGTTTGTCATTGATTACTGGATTTTTTATGGTGAGTTAGTATGTTAATTAGTTAATGCCGAAGTTTGTTACTTTCGGCGATTAATTAAAAAAAAATGGTTTAGCCATAACAAATAAGCCTTTTTTTTGAATATCGTAAGAACGGAAATGAAGAAAGGCATGGCTTTCATACATGACAGATATCGACAATGTTAATAATGCACAATTTGATTGTTAATATCTCGCTTCACAGATGATAAAATTTTGTTTTTTTTTCAATTAGATAAACAGCGCCGGATTTAAGACTGGAGGCCCTTGGGCAGATTTCGTGTGGGAGCTCTAGTTCTTACCATTCAAAAAATGAGAAAAAAATTACTTTACTTTTACAAATATATTTTTAAAATTATACCAATTAAAAATTAAAGTGCAGTTCTTACGAAATTAGAACAAAATACGAAAAACAATATCATTATAAGTTTAATAGAATGGAGTCAGATGCCCTGTCATTAAAATTCTTGCACTTTTCTAGATTTTTTAATTGTTTGATTATATCAGACATATCTAATTCCTTTAAAACATCGTGTTCAATACTCATTATAAAAAAATGATTTCCCACTCAGCCATTGAAGCCATTGAGATACTCGCTCAAGATGGGGAGTAAATTGCAAGTGCTTATCAGGGCCATTTGAGATTTTGATATTTTACTGATTGCCTGATTGGAGTAAACAAATACCGATCCATAATTTCTGTTAATATTTAATGTAATCATGTTTGTACAAAGTATACTGTAGGTGAAGTTAAAACGCAAAAAAAATATATAAAAGGAAAAGTTGTTTACTAGTCTGAATTTGATTTTTTTTCCGAAGTCTCAATTGTGGGAACCCCTCTTTTGTGGAGGCCCCGGGGTTGTAGCCCCGGTTGCCCTCCCCTAAATCCGGCCCTGAAGATAAAAGACACTTTCATTAACCTTATATTTCAATGTCATTTAATTCTTAAGGAAAGCCGTTTTACGAATAATCTACCTTAACAGAAATTTAAAAATTAAATATTTTAAGAGAATATTGACTTATTGTATTTTGAAATTTCAAGTCTGAATATCTTACTATTTTCCAAAAAAATGCAAATTTCTCATATGAATTAAATTAATTCTGTCGTTACTAAAAATAAATACTTTTTGTTTAAACGTATTGAAAAAATAAGACTCTTTTAAATAAATATCACCACCGACAAAAAGTTTTTTATGCAAGTATTACTCATCTATATAGGAACTTCAGCTTATCGTGGGCTCCGAACTACCATCTTAATATGACCTTGATCCTCATCACAGTGTAGAGCCATTTGGTTTATAAGTGTTGTCTTTCTAATAACATATCGACTGGGAAGTAAAAATTACGTTCGCAAACAGTATTTGTCTTACGGATATCCGATCCAATCGGTTCTTTAACCAAAGCCGATAAGACAGTTGCCAAAAGCCACCTTATGACTATAGACTATGCCAATCCATTTTAAAGTAGTGCAAATAAATAATAAACATATTATTGTTCTACTTATTAACTATAAATTATTATCTTTTTGAGACATGTCTATTAACGACCGCTTTCGAAAAAGTAAATATGAATATCCATAGCTTTATCATGTTTCATCATTCTCAACCAACCAATAAATATTTGATTCTGGCCCATTTTCAACTAGATAAATAGTGTAAATATACTCACTTTTATTTGGACAGTTCTACTATCTTTTATTATTTAATATATTTTTAAAATATACTATTTATGTATTGTGACTTGATTGTCCCCAAGGGCTTTAAATACAGGGTGTTACAAATTCGAGTGTATGCATGGGGATCTCGTAAACCGTAAGAGATACAAGGTCGGTTAAATTATGGCAAAGTTGTGTATTTGCGTAACTAACCATGTCCACTTTAGAAAGTTGCAAAATTCCGAGTACTTTCGGAGATATCCGGAAAAATGGCCATAAAAAAGACACTTTTTTATGGCCACTTTTTAAGCTCTACAAAACAGCGTTGAGAGATTTTTCGTACGACGTTTCGATTTTGTTAAACCATCATCAACTTTATTTTTTTAAATACGGACCTGGGTTTTTTATTTAATTTTTTGAGCCCTTATTATCCCAATTACAAAAATGTATAACACTTAATATTTCTTAACATATATGGAACGCCCCTATAAGAAATGATGTGCGTTCCTTGTCTTACTCATTGTCCCTTATGGAAAATATGTTTATTTAAAAAAATATATTATATTATATAATATATTTATATTATATATATTATTATTATATTTCGTAGAATCCTGGAGAACACGTGGAAAAATGATTTGACTTGAAACAAAAAAGATACGAAATATATATTTTTTGAATCATCATGTTAAACATCTTATTTATTGGATTGTTTTTAAAAGCGTCTCTTTTTTGATACTTTTCAGTAATAATGATTTGATATTTATTTTTAGTAACAACAGAATTAATTTAATTCGTATTTTTAAATCTGGGCTACCCTCGTAATATGTTGTGCACTAACCACACTCATCCTTTTTCTGGTCGATAAAAGGAAAGATTTGTAATTTTAAAAACTTTACGATATGATTTAATGCTTTGTTATTCAAAGAAGCGTTTCATTTCTTATTAAGCTTTTGTTGGGTTTACTCGCCAAAAAAGTTATTATATAATGGGACCGCTTCGGTTGTGGTCCCGGGGTATGGTGACTGAGTGTGGTGCTCAGCCCTATTAATCTCTACGAACTTGCAGATCGCCTGAAACAGAAAAAAAGAAAAAACCCTAAAAATAAAAATAAAACATTTATCTACGTTTCGGTGGCAGGCCTGCCACCGTCATCAGGATTATTAAAGTTGTAAAAATGTTGATACAAAATTTAGAAGATTTTAAGAACTTTTAGTTATTGTTTATGATGTTTTGTCATAAATGATATACTAGTTTGTTTTCGCTGATATACATTAAATAATATATGGTTACCTATGCTGAATCCTGAATTAGTTTCAGGAAAACTAAAAATCAATTAACATACCGTACACTACCTTTCTTTTCTTTTTTTTTTTTAAATAAGAAATATACTTGTCAAAACAAACAAATATGACATTTATGACAAAACGTCATAAATATTAACTAAAAGTTTTTAGAATTTCATAAATTGTATATCAAAATTCTTGCATATTTACTATTAGTTTTTATTTTATAGGGCGATTTTTTGTGTCTTTATAATTTTAAGAATACTACAGATGGAACTGCAACTTTTTACTGTAGTCTAACTTTATTTGGCCAAAATTTGAGATTTTGTATTTCTTAACCCAACCAAAAAAACTTTGTAATTAAGAACTACACACGTTTTAAATGCCAAAATGAAGTGGTTTTTAAGAGTATCAAACTAAAAATTTAAACCTAACCGCATAATCCGCTAGAAATGAAATAAGATTTATTAATTTTATTTCAATTTTAACAACGTTGCTGTGATCTGAAGTAGGTCCAGTTTGCACAAGAACTCTTTATTAAATTGGGACCTAGTTTTATTATCAAACAATTTTAAATTTCCCACATCTTGAACGTTGTTATTTGCATCATAACAATTGAAAGCCACACTTAATAGTCACTTATATATTGTTTTGCCAATTTAAATAGCTTCGTCATGTCTGTCTACTACGCATCAATTTGTACAAAATTAATATTTGTATCGTAACGATGCTGTAATTTTAGTTAACAACATTTGCGTAATTTAAAATGTTTCTTATCTATTAGTAAGCAAAATTAAATGCAATACAAGGTTGGCTCAGATAACAAAGTCAGAGGGTGTCAAATCGGGGAGATAGAGAAGGTGGTCCAACAGTTCACAGTTTAGATCTGTTAATTTTTCGATTGCCAAAACACTTTTGTGCGCATGTGCTTTATTCTGATCAAAAGCACTTTTTTCTTCTACCAGGTCTTTTTTTACTAATTTTTTGATATAGTTTAACCAAAAAGTAAAAAATATTTTACTGGTATAGTTTTGTTCCTCTCAAAAATGCTTTTAGCATATTAAAAAACAGATGTAACTTCAGACTTGGTTTTTTAGGCTGTCTGGTTTCTGTCCATTGTTTGAGCTGCTGTTAAACTCAGGAGCATAATGATAAATTCAAGTTTGATCTGTGGCTTTAAATCGTTTAGATATATCCAACACACAACACACAAATGCCCATGGCCTCGGCAGTGTTACTTACCTTAACCCGTCTGTCATCTAATACCATACTAAATAATTTAAAATGGAGTTTGGCCGTCATTTAAATTCGACAGTCCATTTCTTAAAAACTCTATAGTTAGATCAGTATAAGAATGAAAATTCGGTTCTCTTTTAAAAAAACATAAAAACTAGCTAAAAATGTTTAAAATTTGAACTGGAGGCCGCCTTTGCTTTTTATAATGTGCCGCTTCCCGCACGTGTCTGTAAAAATAGTCCATATGAAAAGCAAAGGCGGCCGCCAGTTTAAATCAAATCTTTTTAGCTACTTTTTTAAAGAGCACCGAATTTTCATCCTTATACTGATCCAACTATACTTCGCATGCACATCTGGTTAAACCTTTTAAAAATAATTTTATAACAGCTGTTTGTAGTTTTTTTTTCATTTTCAAAAATATCGCATTTAAAAAAATGTGTATTATCCGTTTTGTGTATTATTTTTCGTAGTAGAATCTAATAAGCAACTTAAGAAAATTATTTAAATTGAGACAAAAGAAGTAGGACATAAAATTAACATTTTCTTTATGGGATACCTTTTTTGTTGGATCGTAATTGAAAGCACCTCATTTTTAGTAACACCATCGTCAAATGATATTTTGTTAAGTCTAATCACTGCTTTGGGGGGCCGATCTGCCGACATTGACCTTGAGTTATAACGCCGTACGTCGCCTGCGACGTACAGGGGTCATCAGTATAAATCGTTTGACCCTGGCATAATTAGGTTTATACGAGGGAACTTTTATAGGAAATATATGGTAAAAAATTAATCTAATTTATCCTTAGAACTTCGAAAATATGAAATACTAATTGGGCCGTTATCGACAGTAAGATATGTTTTGTCATTTTAAACATATAATAAAACAAGTTAAAATAATAAGTGATAAACACTAAGTTTATACACAAAAGCAAATACCTCGCAAAAACTATTACCGGCTCAACCGACTGGCTGGGAGAGGGCAGAAGGGAAACTTACAGAGTGCTCGAGTGATTGGACTTATTAGAATATCATTCGACGATGGTAACACCAGAAATACTATAATCTATAAGTTTTTTAAAGCATTTTAGTTTATTATTTAGTTGTTATCAAATGCGTGTTGACAGATTTTTGATTTGTAGAATTCCGTATTTTTAATGTATGTTCGATGTTTTTTATGCGTTTGGCTAATGGTCCGAAAGTTTTACCTATATAAACTTTATTACATTCACAAGAGATTTTTTAAATAACATTTATTGTGTTTTTGTTTATATTGTATGTTTTTTTTGTTACTTGGGATCTAATACTGTTTTGTGTTTTAAAGATAGTACCAATAATAAATGTATAACCTATTCGTTGAATTTTATTTAATAAGTCAGAAATATATGGTAAAAATAAATTTGTAATTGATTTTGTCTAAAATTTGGTTTTTAAAATTTTTCAGTATGCATTTAAAGTAGAAATAAATGCTACACTTAGATTACTTTTTGTGTTCTGGTATTTTAAGTATTTATTGTAACCTTTTTCTATACCAAATTAATTTTATTCTGTTGTATTAAAAATAAATACAAGGAACTTTTTTAGTAAATGGTATCATGATCAAAAAAACGATAAAAAAGTGTGTCCCATTAGGAAAATGTTGGTTTTATCTGGTATCTCTTTTGTTTTAATTTAAGTTTTTAAGTTTTTTTGGGAATTCTGCAGAAAAAATGCATAAGAAACACAGTTTTAAATTTTTTTGAGTTATGAAGAGAGCAATAAATATGGCCCTCTTTAGTCCTTGTGTGACCCTCTATATGCGTAGTTTGTCAGACAACACGTGTCCAAGATAAGCGTATTCCAGTAATTAGAAATACGTATTTATTATGTTAAAAAGGCCTTGGCACTAATATCGACTTGTAAAAGGCTATTGTGGTGTTAAGGCAAGTAGATATTGACGAATGCATTTTTCTAATAAAACATTGGAGACCTTTGGTGTATTATCTTTGAACTACACTAATAACACTTTTTTATATCGTGTAATTAAACCATTATGTGAAATTTACATATTAAATATTTTAAAATAAGCCAGTTGTGGATATTTGTTATATTTTAGCTTTTAACGAGGACGGTTTAAAAATATAATATAAAGATATTATATTAATTAAATATATAATATATATATATATATATATATATATATATATTTTATATATATATATATATATATATATATATATATATATATATATATATATATATATATATATATAGGGTGATTCATGAGGAAATGTCAATACTTCAGGTACGTAGTCAGGATCCAAAAATAAACAAAAATCTCTATACCAACATGGCTCCGCAAGGCCTTCGTTTCCGAGATACAGGGTGTTCACCACAGAGCTGCCATGTGCTTAGAAGTAAATGGTGGAATTTTTTAAAATTATAAAACCTAGCTTATGTTTTGCCGAACCTAATTTAAAAACAATAATTTTATTAAAAATTAAAATACATTGTTTAATTATACATTATGTTTTATTTTTTTTAATTTGCTATAATAAAATCAGATGCGTCGTAATTTTTTAAATCAAATATCTCGAAAACGGTTGTTCATATCAACTTTAACAAGTATACTTTTGACTAAAAATTATAAAACAATTATTTAATTTACTTAAAAATCCAATATACTCCAAAAATTTAGATTTATTAAAAAATATTAAAAAGATTTATTTCGCCCTTCGGAAATTGTATAGACTTAGATTTTGACGCTACCAAAAACCCCGATACCATTTTATATTTTATATAAGTTTATAAATATTAATTAAATAAAATTATATTATATTTAAAACAAATTATATTAGTATAAATATTATATATTATTATATATGACCTTGAATATTTTTCATTGAACCCTATTTAGATTTTAATATATTCTTTTGTGTTTTTTTTTTCTTGGGATTTTTGGTTTAACAACAAATCAAAACGATTTTAGTTCCATGTTAAAAAAAAATATTTTAGACGTTCTGGCTGATTTCAGCCTTTATTAATGATTTTTCTATCTAAAACAGTTATACAACTAAGCTTTGATGTTTAGAGTATATGTTAAATAATGTAAAATTTTATTAAAAAAAATTAGATTTTATCGACTTACCCTAATAGGTTATTCCAGATATAAATGTAACTTTAATTTATTCACTTTACAGGTAAAAAATTTATTAAATAACTTAAATTTACATGGTACTTTGTGGCTTTAATATATTTAAAAGAGGTGGCGGTGACTTTTTGTAAACAAAAGTTTAGAAGATAAAATGAATGTTTTATTTAAAAGGGGTGTTGCTTATATTAATTACTAAAATTTATTTTTTGACTTCCTTTATTACAAAACAAAACGCTTCGGCCAACGATTATAGAGTTTAAAACTGTCATATAAATGAATGTTTTATTTAAAAGGGATGTTGCTTATATTAAATACTAAAGATTTAGAAAACTACGGTTCATGATTTCAAGGTTAAAGGTTCTTTAGTATGAGGAACATTGATTTCTACGTGGATTAGCTTTGTATCAACCTAAAAATTTAATAAGTAAAAAGCTTTATATTTTGTGCAAAATGTTTATTCTTAAAATCGTAGCAAAGCAAAATATAAAGCTTTTTACTTATGTTTGGATCAGTATAAGAATAAAATTTTTGCTGTTTTAAAGGAAAAAAAACATAAAAAGTAGCTAAAAAGGTTTAATTTAAACTGGCTACCGCCTTTGTTTTTTATATGGACTATTTTTACAGACACGTGCGGGTAGCGGCACATTATAAAAACCAAAGGCGGCCGCCAGTTCAAATCAAACCTTTTTAGCTACTTTTATGTTTTTTTTTTCTTTGCAAGTTTTCTGTTTATTACATTTCTACGTGCACACAGCTGTGACCACCTTAGATTTAAAAGTATAATTTATATTCAGTTGACCGTTCATATACAGTGATTACCTTAAAAAAATAACGTTCTATTTGATGTATAACCTATTTGATTTATAATTTGTTTTTGTACAGTAGTTAAGCTATTTATTATTCTATAAATAGGTAGTAACATTTGAAAAAACGCATATTTAAGCTTTTGAGATAAATTTTCCATAATTAAATTGACTAACCAGTTATAAAATAATTAAATTAACATACCGAACTATTATTCTATTTGGTTTTTATTTATTGTTTTTTTATCCTACATAAATATTTAAAGGAAGAAAATTTTGGATTACGTAAATATTTGACGCCAATGTTAATAACAATAATTATTTTTGTCAGATTTTCATAATCCCTGGTAGTTAATTACTGACTGTTGTTCATACAGTGTGTCCTACTTCTCGTGATAAAGACTTTTAAAAACTAAAGTAATAAGTCGACTTATTTAAGAATCATTTTTATAACTTTAACGTTTGAAATACGGTTTTTAAGTAAGCTGGTACTTTCTGTAAGTACGGATAAGTGTTTAAATGGCAATTTGCAATCAGGTAATAGTTATAAGACTATAATTTAAGGTTGGTTACATACAGGGTGTCCTGATAAGGTTGTCCGCCGGCAATAACTCGAGAACCCTTCATCGCATAGCTTTCGGAAAAACATATTTATAGTAAAACCGGCCTCGAGAAAATGCTGGAAATTATTTTCAATTTTCTAATTTTACCGCTAGAGGGCTAAAACTAGGAACAAAATTAAAAACACGGATTATTTAAAAATATGCCATATTAACTTATGTTGTTGATAGTTTTCTTACAAACTATGTAAAATTGAGAAACTTTTTTCTTTTAAGCATTTTTCCCTAACCTGTCAAATATAGGGAGGGGAAGGAGCGAGTGTTTATTAAAAAAAATTAAATAACTTTTTTTCGACTTAACCGATTTTGATAAACTAGGTCTCGCTTGAAAGCGCTTTTACCAGGACTTAAGATAAAATATAAGTATAATTAATTTTTTTTTGTTTTATCCATAGATAGTTACTAATTTGTGTCAAAGTTAAAACAACTGTCACTTTTTTCGGAAAATTTAAAAACAATGGTATTATTTTTATAAGCCCATTAAAAAGAGCATAAAAAAGTAAAGAAACTGGTCAAAAATAAACAACGCGGCGTTTTTATCGAGAGTGCTGGAACGTCAAAAATGACAGAAAACCGGGACGTCAAAAATGACAAGTGCATTGTTTGTCAAACCTGATAATTTTAAATTTAGTTCGGTAACAATTGCATATACGGTTTTCTGCTATTTTTGGATTTTATGATTTTTTTTTAATAAAATTACATTTAAGTATCCTTTGGGATAGCAAATATACTACCGGAGAAGAGAAATTTGTTTAATTTTGTTTTTCAACCAAATAAACTTACTGGATCTTGGAGTGAATTTGAGTGCTGGGGGTAAAAACGTATAAATTGATAATTATTTAGTTAAACATAACACACAGAAACAGAAATCTATTGACAAAATACGCAGAAAATCGGAAAAACAACTTTTAATTTAAATTTAAAAAATATAGGTTAGAAATAAATCTAATATCTGATAACACATTCTTTCTACATTGTCAAATTCAAAATAAGTATCAACAGTGTTGCCGGACTTAATAATTTTCGGCCATCAAATTTTGATATTCGTTTGTCTAAAATATAATTGGGATAAATAAAAACCTTTTGTTCCAAAAAACTAACCATGACCGACTAGGGACTCTTGAATTTGTCTAAACACTTGGTCATGGTTAATTGGTTAGTAAAGCGGTTTTTTATTTTTCCCAATATATTTCAGACGTGAAAATGCGGGAACGTATTCGAAAAGACCCTGATTTGGCAACACTGCACGCTGACGTTCCTTGTCATAATGGGGAGTTTTCGCATTATATGAGAAAATCAATGTATAATTTTTTAATTTTTTAAAATAAAAAATATTAAAACAACATAATTTTTTCGGTAGTATATTTGTATAATCCCTAAAAGGACAAACAAAGTAAAAACGGAATAAACATAAAAAGTTTTACATATAACCAAAAATAGAAGAAAACCGTATATGCAATAATTACCTTTAGTTCTTCTTTATCGGGGTTCATTATTATTATTATTATTATTATTTGTATTGTGGTTGATCTTTATTAAGTAATTTTAAATTATGTCTTATTCCAGCACCGAGGCATACGATATGCTTGCCGTTTATTTTGAAAATTTTAAAATGCCTCTATTGCTGCAAGACAATATGCCATAAGATGTTCCGGAAGACGGCATTTTAATAAAAAAATGTTTAGATGTTGGGTAACCTGTTTAAGAGAAACTAGAAATATGCATCCTATTCCAGCAGAGCCCGTAGATAATAATAAATCAGCTATTATTATCCACGAGCCGTGTAATTATGAATGCTGTTATTAAATTGATTATAAACAAATAATAAGAATATTATTTATTATTTGTAGAAAAACAAATGGTTTTTGTCGTCATGGCATTCTCACGGGTAATGCAGTTTTTCGGCAATTAGTCGAGAACTAATTAAGATATCGAAATGTGGTTTTCACTAGTTTCTTTACTTTTCTAAGCTCTTTTAAATGGGCTTATAATAATAATACCATTGTATTTAAATTTTACGAAAAAATTGACAAAATTTATAACTTTAACACAAAACAGTCTCTGGGGTAAAACAAAAAAATTAATTAATTTTGCATATATTTTATCTTAAGCCCTGGTAAGAGCTCTTTCAAACAAGTCCTAGTTTATCAAAATCGGTTAAGACGAAAAAAGTTATTTAATTTTTTTCAAATATACACTCGCTTCTCCCCCCTCCCTATATTTGACATATTAGGGCAAAAAGCTTAAAAAAAAAGTTTCCTTATTTTACATAGTTTGTTAAAAAACTACCAACGACATAAGTTAATATGGCATATTTTTAAATAATACGTGTTTTTAATTTTGTTCTTAGTTTTACGCCCTCTAGCCGTGAAATTAAAACTTGAAAATAATTTCCAGCATTTTATGAGGCTGGTTTTACTATAAATATTTTTTTTCCGAAAGCTATGCGATGAAGGGTTCTCGAGATATCGCCGGATGGCGACCTTATCAGGACACCCTGTATGGTACGTTTCACAATATTAAGTTGATTTCTTCACCGCAATAAAATTTAAATTACAACCCTTAGTGGAAAACCCAACCATAAATAGGTTGCCTAACAAATATCTATTGTGTAGGCACCGCACCTTTTGAAAGGGTACAGGTCCTGATTAATTACTAATATTAATAGTTTAGGTTAGCTATTTTGAATGCTCAATGACACACAAGAAAATACCTTGACAAAATCCAAACGAGTAATGAACTAAGACGAAAAGACTCTGCTTTATATTCAACACCTGCAATTTGCCTATAATCTACATAATATACCAAAAAGTAGGTACAATAATGAATAAACAAAATTTTAAGTCCGGACCTATATGCGGGTACCCAAAGTATATTGAGTTTTACGACTAACAGTAGCAGGTAATCAACGAATTATTGTGGAACGTACCATACAAAATAATTAAAAAATTTTAAGTACGTATTTTGAGATTGTTAAATTATTTATATGTTTAGTAAAAATTTATTTAAAACTTGATGTGACTTAATATTTAATTATTAAGTTTCATGTAAAAAGTAGAAAATACTGTATGTGTTTTTTTAAATCAAAAATTCTGTCAATGATTAAGACCCCAGTAGCATACAACATACGATTTTTTTCATATATTATTAATGCTAATTGTTTTTTACTTCGTGATTTTCCAGGCATTTGAAACCGTTTTTTTAACGTTTAAAAAAATTCATTTTATCTGAAACACAATGAAATTTTCTTAAATTGACTTGTTTTTTTAAAATAATGGTATATTTATAAGGGATTAAAAATGCCGCTTTCTCGAAATTTGTGAAACATATTTTTATTAATAATTTAAAAAAACTAAAACTAGCGAAGTCATCGGAATATATTTTTTAAAATTTTGAGTTCGTCTCCAGGGTAATGTCGATTCATATTTGTTATAAATAAAATACCTTATCTTCACTAAAAAAAAGATAAGGAACTTTTATTTATACCAAATATAAATTTATCTTCATTTTTCTTTATTTAAAATTAAAAACGGGTTTAAATTAGGGAAGTACTCTTGTCCTAAAGTAATTTTCTATTTAAAATTACCGAATCCTTTTAGTTTTGGAAATAATTATGACTACATAACGTAATGTAAGGTACAAAATACACCGTGTTTATCAAAGTTCTCAAATTTACTAAAAACGTAATGAAATACGGAGAACGACAATGATGTTTTGGAATTTTTAATCGAGTTGGGAAAATTTTAAATTTAAATTTGTTACGGGCACCAGACTACTTTATAAATTACAATAATTTTTAAAATGAATACTGTATAGACTATAACGTGAAAGTCATAAAAAACACCGAAATTTGGTGTTACGTACATACTAAGAGGTTAAATCAGGGCAGTACTGGGTGGATGAGGCTTTTGGATCAGTGAGTTATTTGAAATAAAAGGTGCCACTATCATGCATTCCTTTACAGTATATCTGGATAAGCCTAGAACTTTTTACTTTGTCCCGTCCTTCATTCTTAGGGTATCTACACTGTGACACCTTCTGTCATCAGATGACTTTTCTTTTCCTCCAAATGTTCAGATTTTTTTTTTATATTTTTTTATCTTGGGACAGTCCAAAGGCAGATCGTTAGGTACCGTGTTAATAAACCGCCTCTTATTTCACCAAGATATTCACGTCAGATGTTAAGTGACTGTTCTTGAAGAAAGAATTATTCATAATAGTATTTTTCTATAAGTTGTCGTTGATTGACGCAATCAAATGCGTCAACCAAGTTATAAAACCAATGTTTACTATTCAAGATTTTAAAAAACAACATCGATTTAACAACTAATTAAGACCCAAATTTTAAGATACAGGGTCATCCAACGAGGACATGAACACTCAAGAAAATAATTTGAATTGAAACAGAAGTTTTACCACTTAATATTAACGTTGCTTATTGAATACCTTATTTATTAGTTCGTTTTTGAAAGCGTCTCATTTTTTTCGATGCGTTTCAATAAAAACGATTTCGTTTTTATTTTTAGTAGCAACACAATTAATTTAATTTATATGAGTTTGCGATTTTAATTTTAAAATATAAAGATACTATAAATGCCTGAAATACAAAAACACAATATTCTGTCAGTATTCCAAAACCTATTGACATAAGTGAAAATGCAATTTATTAAAACTAGTTAATAACGCTAGACTTTGACAGAATATTGAGCCTTTGTGTTTGGGCATTTTGAGTATTTATTGAAACTTGTTTCTGTTTTCTTATTTAAATTGCAAAATTTGTTTACGAATTACATTAATTCTGTTGGTATTTAAACTAATACGAAATTGTCTTTATGGAAACGCATCGAAAAAATGAGACGCTTTCAAAAAGGAGCCAATAATTAAAAAATATTAATTTTGGGTCGTATGACTTTTGTTTTGATTCAAACCTTTTTCTAGTCTTATTTCAGATTCTACGGGAAAAATAACAGCAAGATTTTTTATATATTTTTTTAAATACGAGAAAGTCATAAATGTCGCCTGTTTGGTCCTCGTTGGGTGATTATGTACATTTTCTTCCATATTACTATGTATTTCTGTAAACATTTTAGCAGTAGTTTAATGTTTTTAACCAGTTGTTGCTTGAAAAATATTTGCCAATATTATTACAGTTTTATTACTTTTCGTTTCGTAGTTTCGACAACTAAAACACTCTGTAACACTTGTCACTTATATAAGATAACTAAGTAACGTTAGTTCAGCCTTTATACAGGGTGATTCATGAGGAAATGTCGATACTTCAGGTACGTACTCAGGGTCCAAAAATAAACATGTAAAAAAAAAGTAAAGTTTAATTTTGTTATAATAAAATCAGAAGCGTCGTATTTTTTTTAAATCCAAATATATTGAAAACGGTTGCTTATATCAACTTTTAACAAGTATACCTTTTTGACGTAAAAATGACAAACCAATAATTTAATGTACTCAAAAATGTAATACGGGGCGTACCAAAAAGTTGTGATTGTTCAAAATAGTAAAAAGACGTGTAGGTGGCGCCCCCTACAAGTAAAAGCTTAAAAAAAAGTTTAAAAAATGGAAAAATTAAACAAAAATTTTAACACTCTGTATTTCGAAAACGAAGGCCTTGCGGACCCATATTTGTATAAGCTTTTATGTTTATTTTTGGACCCTGAGTACGTACCTGAAGTATTGACATTTCCTCATGAATCGCCCTGTATATCTAACTTAGATGTTCCACACAAATCAAGATCCTTTTTTTTATTACGTCTTGTAAAAGACTAAAATATAACTAGAAACTTCTTTTATTTAAGGGTGCTATATTAAATTTTATACATTTGTCATATGCTAACAATATCCCAACTAGCAATTATACCCAAGAGGAATAATTATTCATCACATCGGCAACACTGTTACGTGCAAAATTCCATAAGATAATCTTCTTGACAAAATGGTGATCCTAAAGACTTTAATATAGTTCAATGAATTATATTATTGCAAATTTACCGAAAACTTTCCCTAAATGCTACTTGAAGAATTGTTGTTATTAAGTTTTTTTTTAATTTCATTTTAATTAAAAAGTAATGTCAGTATATTTTTATTTACAGGGATCAATCATGGAGGAAGCCCAAGCTGACGTAGGAACTGAACAAATCGTCGAGGCAGCATCCGAGTCACTTTTTAGCACAGTCGACATCGTCCTTTTGGCCATAATAATTGGTGGCGTTAGCTGGTGGTTAGTCAGAAGAAGTAACAAGACCGCTACTGCCTTATCAAATGGAAAATCATACACTATTCAGTAAGTTATCACAGCATTAGCTTTAGCATAATTTAATATAATCAATACATGTGAGGCGACATATGAGAAAAAAAATTAATGCGGATCTGTATAATAACAGACAGCCAGGAATCACTGGGGCACTAGCAAACCCCAAGGTAAAGTCCAAGCTGACATGGGAAGGCCAAAAAGAACTGAGAGTCCTGGGAGAACGCAACTGGGTAACTTTCCTGTGGGCATCGGGACAAAGGCAACGAAATGCGGATGAGCTAGCGAGACAGGGACTATACACACCATTCTTTGGACCAAAATTTGCACTTGGAGTGACCAAAACCACAGCACCAGAGCAAACTAGGAAATGGATCCGAAACAAACACGAGGAATACCAGTCCAGCTTCAGTAGAATAAGAAATGGAAAAGGCTTCATAAAGGGCCCATCCAAAAGAACGAAGGAAGAACTACTCAGATAAAGTAGGAAAAGACTTCGTATAACAATAGGGCTGCTAACAGGCCACGATAACCTAAGACGACACCTAAACAAGATAGGGTCATACAATGGGGACCCAAGTTGCAGAATGTTCGACGAGGGGGAAGAAACAGCCTACCACATCCTGTGCGAATGTGAAGCGTTGAATCACAAAAGACAGGGTTATTTGGGCAATCGAAAATGAGCTCACAGGAATATATCAACCAACCAGTCTTGGGATTATACAAACTTGTAAACTTGTAGAAGGAACAAGACTAGTGGAGCGCACGGTGGGGTATTGAAGGCCAAAATGTGGCCAAAAATATATATTACTAAATTAAATATTTTACTGAGCTAATATCTTGATGGACCTGCCAAAAGGTCTTACTGATAATCCCCACCATTTACTCTTGATACTGGATCGCATTAGTTTTTTTATTGGTGTCTATTGTGAACAGTTTGTGTATGATCTTTTAAAAGATTAATTAATACAGAAAATAGAGAATATTTATTTTTTTGTTTAACGCTTTTTTACGATGGCTAGCACTTTCAAAGGTATGTAACAATGTATATATCTCGGTTTATTTACTCTTGTTGCGATACAATATTTTTTATTATTTATTATTTTAAGCAATTTATTATTATTTTTTTATTTCAAATTATTAATACTCTAAGGATTTTATTATACTTCCAAGCTCTTCCAAAGGATTTTCTAAATACACATTTATAAACAACACATCAATAAAGAAAATCGCATCAAAAAACTTTGCGGAAATTTGCGGATAAGACATTTACAATTGTTTAAATATAGGTGTATCATAAACTAATGGATATGAAAATATACTGATTATTTAATTTTATTAATGTTTATATGGTTTTCTTTTAAAATTTCGAAGTGATATCACTCAAAATAACAAACAATAACAAGAAGGACCTTGTACAGTTATATTAGAGAATGTCCTGAGCGAAAATACGAACAAAAAATGAAAAGTTTGGAAAAGCATATACTCAGTATTCTCAAATGTCCTGATGAACAGGCTTATATTATAAAACACAAAATATCCGATTTAAAATTTTATTTTAAAGAAAAATAAAGCAACTATCGATTTTCCGTAATTTTTATACTCACCGCCAGGTAGACCACCAAAACCAATTGAGCAATTAAGCGAAAGAAGCAAAAGAAGGAAAACAGAAGAACTTAGGGAAACGGTCTCCACATATGAATTGGTGTATGCGACCCAAATGATGATGAGGGCTGAAGGTAAGGTGACTGCCTCTCGAATTCTAAAAGATTTTAGTGCATCACTAGAAAGAGCTAAAAAATACCAGAAGGCATTCACGTTAACAACTGAAAGGCAACAGTTATCTCCTCAGGAAGGACTTTTGATATTTGTTAAGGCCGATTTAACCAGAAATCAATATAATATAATAAGGAATGCCGATAGAGACAGATTTCCGTGTTATTCACTTCTATAAAAGGCGAAGTTAGAGTGTTACCCAATTGCGTGAATATATTAACGTTACCTCCACTAGTGCTAAAATAAATCTTCAAGCTATTTTAGATCATACAGCAACCCGACTTTGTAAACTGTTATCTGAAGCTTTAGAAACTCTTAAATTGGAGCAATTACAAGACTTACAGTTGATTTCTAAATGGGGATTTGACGGCTCGCAACAAAGCCAGTTTAAACAAAGATTTGACGACGATTCTGATAGTGACGCAAATATTTTTTTTAGTTCTTTTGTGCCATTGCAGCTAGTTATTAAGTCAGAAAATCAAAGTAAACTTATACGGAGTAATCCTTCTTCCTCCTCCCCAAGGTTTTGCCGCCCAATTTGATTTGGATTTGTCCACGAGTCAGTCGATGTCACTAAAGAAGAAATATATTTTATCGAAAGTCAAATACAAAATTTAAAAAAGGTGCTATAGCACTTGCCACTGGTGAAATTAAGATTCAGCATAATCTTTTATTTACCATGATAAATGGCAAAGTCTGCAATGCAGCTACTGACATTTAATCTACTCAAAGATGCTTTATTTGCCTAGCGACATCAAAAGAATTTAATGACCTGGAACGCATTAGATTGAAACCGATAAAAGCTAAAAATTTGACATTTGGACTTTCCATTCGTCATGCTAGAATACGTTTCTCTGAAACTATTTTACATTTGTCATACAAACTGCCAATTAAGAAATGGCAAGCAAGAAGTGAGGAGGAAAAATCAATCGTAGCAGCTACAAAAATAAAATTTCAGAGCGATTTTAAAACAAAAATGGGCTTGCTTGTGGACCGCCTAAACCTGGATCTGGAAACACGAACGATGGTAACACATCCAGAAGGTTTTTTGCAGACACTCAAATGGCAGCTGGCATCACAGGAGTTGAAATGACTATTATTGACTTCCGACCCTTTTTTATCCAGTTTAAAACCAAGAACTAGATCTTCAAGAAAATATTTCACAAAGGAGACATTAAATATGCTTTTACCACCGGACTACGAAACAACAGAGGATTCTAAAGAAATTGAAGGTTCAGATGTGGACACCAGTGATAGTGAAATATATTAAAATAATTATTTCCTTGTTGGTCTGGCTTATTATTTTAACATGCAAACTTTGTTATGTTTGGTTTCATATTTGTTATTTTTTGAAGCTACTTGCCACTTAGTAAACATTATACATAAAAAAATCGTACCAACATGAGTTTTTATGTGTATTAGAGTTGAATAATAAGCGTATGTACTCAAAAAATATATCAGAATAATTTTGACCGTAAATACCTACCCAATACCCCACTGTGCGGCGCCCAGGAAAAAAAGTTATCACAACATCAGCATCAGCATATTTTATTATAATCATTACATGTTAGGCGACATATGAGAAAAAAAAACTAAAATTGAATTTTTTTTGCCTTGGTGAAAGATTTTAACTTACAACATTGCAGTTTACAAATTATTTCGTTATTTTTTTACTTAAATTATATATCTATGTATTTTGTTTTACATTTTTTTTACCGGGTGCCAACTAAAGTATTGCACCCAGCATTTCTTCGGTGCTATAAAAAATATCTTTTTCTAAATAAAAAAACTTAAAAGCTGGGTACAAAATCCAAAAAGAAATACTTATATATTACATATAATATATATATATATATATATATATATATATATATATATATATATATATATATATATATATACATACATAGATTTTGATTATATATCAGAAAAGTCACAATTTGACAAATATTATCCTGTTACGACATTTAGGATGAGGATATAAAAAAAAATTCATAACACTTTCTTTGTTTGCAATGACATTTTACGTTATAGAGTGTGACTTTTGAAAACACAGGTGATGGCATAAAGAACTTTTGATTTTTTTATGCAATTCCGAAATTGAGACAAGCGGGATTGATTTGCGAGGGTCAAAAACCGCTTACCCCAAACTTCAGGCATGTGTTAAAGAAACTTCTTCTAAGGGAATTAAATATGGTTTATTTTTTTAAGTTAAATAGGGTATTTTCACTCAATTGATATTGAGAATGTTGTGTGTAAAAATTAAAAGTAGAAACACAATTAAGCAAAACCTGCTAAATAACACGGAAAAATACAAACCCCTTACTTTTCTATTTAAGATTTAATTATCATTGTAATTTAAATAGCCCGCCACTACCCTAACCAATCAAATTCAACATGGATGCCAAGTCTGTTTAGGAACTATCGATATCGACAATCGTTTCGCAAATAATAACAATACACTTTTTTTCATTTTGAATAAAATAACGGAAATTTACTCGTAAAAACGGTTCATATCAAGGAAAGTTTGGCGATAATAATAACTATAGTAATAAATTAGAATATTTGAAAAGAACACACACTATTTACAAATTAGAAATTATTAACAAATATTAGAGGTTACAGGTTATACAGGTTGACATTGACAATATGACAATAATTGACAGGAAACGCCAACTTTGTAGATGTTGCGCATATCGATATTTGATGCCAGGCGTATCGAATAACAAAAAGCTGACAACAAAGCAGAAATTCCACCAATAGAAAATTTAGGGCCGTGACGTCACGGGCCTACAAAATTCAAACTTAAAATTGATTTTTAAGGCGTTTCCGGAGGCCAAAAAAATCGGGAAAAAATATTTTTGGCCTTTATTTTCATGTGGCTTTGCAATAAGCTAATAAAAAAAAATCATGAAAAACGGCTATTAAGTTATTTAATATCTCGCAAACGACAAAGGAAAAATTTGAAATTGGGCAGTAAAGTCTAACTTGATATACGCTTAACAATGCTTTTAAAAAACTTGGCTTACGAATACTAAATCGACGAGTCCAAATATTTTTCCAAAAAATAACTTGTTTTTTATTTATTGAATGTATTCCAAGTGTAGACTCGTACTGTGACTGTATACAGTTTGCCTTGTAATTTTTTAAATACTAAATTTGTGGACGTTGATTGCACAGTGGACCAAGATTTAAATCATACATTTTAGAATTTCACCGTAACAAAGCTATTTTTTTTCTATTTATGTTACGAAAGTATAGACTTGTAGTCGAAGACAAATATCTGGAATATTTTCATCTACTTTTCAGTAACGTTTTAATGAGAGGTTGTTACAAAAAAAATAAAAAGAAATTTAATATTTTAAAAAATTAATTTAGGAATTATATTATGTCCAAGACTTTTCTCGTATTTCATTTATAACGTGCTCCAAAATTGTACATACCCGTAGTTACAGTTATAGTGAAAAATACATAAAAAAAGATAAGAGCTCATCGAAAGATCAACATCAAAATAAACTCAAATTAATAGATATTAATAGCGGCTGACGCCTACATCATGAATAATTCTAAAACGAAGATGTATAACTAATTTTTTTGACGGTAGCCTTTTTTGATATTTCTGTTGATGCATTGTATTTTTCTAATAATGTTATTTTTTTAGACCTACATCTATTACCATGCAAAACACTACAGATAACTCATTCGTGAAGAAGTTACAATCTTCAGGTAGGAGTTTAGTCGTGTTCTACGGTAGCCAAACTGGTACCGGGGAAGAATTCGCTGGAAGATTGGCGAAAGAAGGTGTCAGGTATAGGATGAAAGGAATGGTTGCCGATCCGGAAGAATGTGATATGGTAAGTTAAAGAATTTGTAGATTTTAGAAAATTTTAATTTTAATGAATTAAAACGTCCAATAAGAATAATGCTTGTTAAACCTCAGATTTTTTTTATTATGCCATCGAAGTTTTCGATGTTTAAGCTATTCTTATAGGGTTAACTCCATTACTCTTTGGAAATGGATTCTAAGATTTTTGTTTACTGGTGGAAACATTGTCAGTACTGACATAAAATATAAATTTGACGAAAATTGGGTTGATATATCCAGGAAACGCAACTGTTCTGTTTATTTTTTTTTTAAATAAAGTCAGTTAAAAATTAGTGTTATTTTACGATAAATTTTGGTAAAAGTGAAAGTGCCTCCTTACCCCCCGCGGATTATTTTATGCACGACGCATAAAAATAAGTAAATCCAAGGGAGGAAATGCACTTTACTCCTGAGGAATGTATATAATGTATATATCTACTATTTTTCATCCAAATTTTCAAAATTATCTTTGAATTTTGTGTTCTATTATTAAATTGTTGTTTTAATTGTTTGGATAAACTCCTGTATTAAAAAATTATCAAAGTATAACGTAAGGTTGAAATTACTTGAGACATTGACATTGATAAGAAATAAATTAATTGACATGCTCGGCTGGAACGAGGAGGTAAAAATTTTACCTCCCTAGGGAGGTAAAATGCTATTTTCTACCCATATTGCGGGGTTGAAAACGGTATTCTCTAAGAAGGTAGTTAAAAATAGTTACTTGCATAACAAGGGAGGAAAGTGCTACTTTTCCTCCCGCAGATAATTTGATACACTACGCGAAGTGAAAGGCATTAAAATCCAAGGGAGGAAGTGCACTTTACTCTACTTTTCATTCAAATTTTTAAAAATTATCTTTAAATTTTGTGTTCTTTTATTAAATTGTGGTTTTGATGGATAAAACCCTGTATCAGAAACTTCTCAAAGTATAACGTAAAACTTGAAATCACTTAAGACATTGACATTGACAAGACATAAATTAATTGGCATGCTCGGCTGGAACAGGAAGGTAAAAATTTTACCTCCCTAGGAAGGTAAGGTGCTGTTTTTTACCCTTATTCAGGGCTTAAAAACGGTATTTTTTAAGAAGGTAGTAGAAAAAAAAAATACAACTGCTTAAACGGGCTATTTTTTGAACGTAATGGATAGTTTTGGCATTGTTGAATATGCTGATATGCACTTAATGTACATGGTCAATGATCCATATGGTCATACAAAGAGGACTGAACAAATTTGTGGCTTTTCCCGTATTAAAAAAAAAGTAAAATAGTCATCTTGTGTATTTTTTTCCACATATCTGAAAGAGTACTTAAGAAAATTTGAACTAAAACAAGAGATTTGACATAAAATTAAAGTAACAATTTCTTAATAAAGAAGACTTTATTTATTGGTTTGTTTTTGAAAGCGCCTCAAATTTTTAATTTTTTTTAGTAAAGAATATTTCGTATTTATTTTTAGTCGCCACAGAATTCATATGAGAAATTTTCGGGGGTAATATACCACGAGTGCTTAAAAATTACCGATAATTTTCATAAAAACTTGTTATTAATAATTATAGAATATTCGTTGTGTTTTGGGCGTTTTGGTCTTTTCAGTATTTATTTTTTCCTTTTTCTGTTTTAAAATTTAAATCGAGAATTTTTCATATCAATTAAATAAATTCTGTTGCTACTAAAAATAAATACGAAATAATTTTTATTAAAACGTATAGAAACAATGAGACATTTTTCAAAACGAACCAATAAATATGTTGTCCCATTAAAAAAAATGTTAATTTGGTATCAATCTCTTTTGTTTTAATTCGAATTATTTCTTAGGTGTTTTTTAGGATACTACGGGAAAATATATGGATTCATTCAGTCCTTGTTGAATTCTCCTTTTCGAGTTATTTAGTTTTTTATCGTTTTAAAACCAGTTGCATTATTTCATATTTAGTAGGCTGGCACACCCTATATACAAGTTAAAACAAAAATTTTCGGGAAAACCTTTAATTTATAACTTGTTACACATTGTGAAAATCGCAAAAAGCACTTAAAAAATTATTATGGTGCTCATACATTGTATGTTTATTAATAATACGTTTTTTTTATCAATTGCTTTAATTATTATTTACACTATTCAAAATACTATCTTAAAAATAAATTAGAAACAAAACAACACGTGTCCGTTTTTAATAGGTACGTAATAAAAAATGACCTTGATGATGAACATTAAACTAATATTGTTGCAAAAGTGTAATACGAATGTAGAATTATTGTATAATATGCAGTTTTAAGAAGTTTAGTATTTCATAGATTTTACCCGATTAATACAACATGCCGTTACGGGGTCTGGTCGACGGCCGCTGACCCTGAATCCATTAAAACGCATTTTGTAATCTCACTCTGTTCTTAGAACTTCAATGCCAAACTTGCAGAACTGCATTTTAATGTTACACCATCAAGTTGCCTAATTGGGAGGAATATTTATTTAAATAAATCGTTTTTACGTTTACAGCACCTCCAATGTTTGCGCATGTTGACATAAATAACGGGACTAGTGTTGTAAATGGAAATATTTCTATCTGAATGAAAATATTGGAAATTTCCGAACGTGTCTCAAAAATATTGGAAATTTTGGAAATATTAAAAAAATATAAGAATGCCTTTTAACCATCAAAACAAAATTTTTAATATATTTCAAATTTTTTTGTGCAGTACAAATTTTACACTAGAAAAATAATTTCTGAAAAAGTGCGTATATTATTACTACCATTACGAATAGTAAAATCTCTATCTCGGGGATTCACCGATTATTGTTGGCTATTGCTTGCTTTAGAGAAAGTTTAATTGCACTTCCAAGAAGACGGCATTTATGCTGAATACAATATTTAAGAAGTGGATGATATTGATAAAGATATACCTCTTGATCAAGTTGCACAACTTGTGCCTCATGGTCGTGTGTAATTTCTTTTTTAAAAATTTCACTGTTTTCTTTAAATTTTTAATACTTAAATTTATATTTATATTAATGGTTTTTGCGTTTTAACTTTTGGATGACAATTTCACTTATGTATAAATAACCCCATTTGAAATGTTAAAAATTAAAATTTGCTATCGGATAAAAGAGAAAAAGCTATTGGCTAAAAAAATAGGTAGGTTTACGGTTCTATCAATCGAGTCGTCCATTCTTATCTCAGTAGCGACTGTATTTTGTATTGTTGGTTAATTATTATTTTGCTTTTAACTAACTTTGTTATGTTGGCGCAATAGGCTATTTGACTAATTTTAAAAAAGCGTCTTAAATTATTCTTTGGTACCTAACAAACACAATACATTTTATATTTCTGGGAAATCTGCTGTATTTTTAATAAAACTCAATGTTAAAGTTTAAATTATAAAATTCGCGCTAAAAACGCTGTCTCTGTAATTGAGTCGACATAGGTTTCGCGTGACGTCATATGCAAGTAAACAAGTTAACAACGAGTGCAACTACAGTGAATTTTGTCAATAATTTCTCAATTTATTGGCTAAAATGGTATACAAATGGTGTGTAGTGCCACAGTGTACAAATACTTCTCTGAAAACACCACAAAAACTGTTTATATCTGTCCCAACAAATCCTAAAAGGCGAAAAAAGTGGTTACAATTAGCTCGAACAGATCCATACAGTTTTGTATCGCATTCAAATGTTTTTATGTGTGAAGATCCCTTTAATGTAAGTATACAAATATCCTGCTTTAAATACCTAATGATTTTTATGCAACAAAATATCGCCTTTAGATAACTTATAAACACTTTAAGCAGACCATAAATTTTTTGGTAACAACATAACTATGGATTGTAAAGAGATAAGGATCGCCATTTCTGTGTTGAAAAAGTGTCCGTCGAAATGTATTAAATTAGGGTGGCGCCACCGTCGCATAAGTGTCAATTTTATAAAGTTATTAGAGTAGGATAGAGAACTAAACAGAAAAAGAATAAATATTTTTTTAGAGGTACTTACACAGCTGTTTTTACATTTTTGAGTTTTGCAGCATAGTAGTCAGCGTTATTTTTAAAGAAACGAACAATCATAAATGCGTTTATCTCAGGTAGGGTTCTGTTACCGGCTTGCACATAATTTATGTCCATTTTGAGGTACGAAAAGGATAATTATGTTACTTGAAATGTTTTTTTATATAAAATGGTCAAGAAACAGTTATTTAGATTGTTAAAGATCGAAAATAACACCTGAAAACACACAACACAAAGCTTGTGACATTTATTTAGTTGCAAGTGACGTCACCGCAGTTGTAACCAATCACAGAACGTTCCAGTCGCTGAAGTTATTTTAAAAATATTTGAATTTTAATACGTACATTTTGCAATAAATATGCATATTTTACTTTATATTATAGAGAAATATGCTTCTTTCTACTATTATCTGATAGGATGAGCACCAGTTAAAGCTTATTTTCAATGGTGGCAAATAGCCTATTGTCTTGCCAAATAAAATTCTTAATTAGATTTTGAGCCATATATTTTTTGCCTGGTTTTGAATACTTCGGAAATTTAACTCGTTTTCCGGCCAAATCTGACCCCTTATGGTATTACCTACCTTTAATAAAATGTTTAGGTTTTTGAGTTTTATAGTTTTTTTTCCTCTATTTTCAATATTTTCATTTATTTCCAAATATATATTTTCGGAAATTTTCGATCACTAAACAAGACAGATTCCGGAATTTATGTTAATTGATTACCGTGATTGGTAATATTAGTAAAAAAGGTAAATTAATTTTCCAAAAAGTTTAATTTGTTTTAAAAAGTAGGGAGCTTAGACCTCCGCTGGCCCTTCCAAGCTTACGCCACTAATTAACGATATTTATGTATAAATATTTAAAAAAACGTGATTTTAAACTGTTTTAAATCAACAAATAATAATTTATTTTAACCATTATAAACACTCTTGTTCATACATAACATACATATTATTTTGTAATGTCAATTTTTGAATATCAAATTTATAGATGTACATTGCACAGTAAATCGACCAGAAAATATTTTTTCTTGTTGTGTTACTAAACTTAACATATGGTCGATAACGGATATCTCTGTAAAATAATTATATACATTTTAGCATAGTTTTTAAAAAGAGTTACAAAAAAAAATGATTTAGGGATCGTGTTGGGCCCAATACGTCCAACACCTTTTTTATATTGTGTTATAACAAGTTCCATTAATATAACTTATATTGTTTTACAGGAAGAATTAGTTAATTTGAAAAACATTGCAAACTCTCTGGCCGTCTTCTGCATGGCCACCTATGGAGAGGGAGACCCCACCGATAACGCCATGGAATTTTATGAGTGGCTTCAAAATGGCGATGCCGATTTGACTGGGCTAAATTACGCAGTAAGTAAATTTTTATGGTTCGAAGAGATTTAACTTTAACCTTAACATATAGATACAGGGTATGTTTTGCACTATAAACTTGGGAAATTTGCAATTTTTACATTTTATTTTTTACATTTAGTACTAAAACTTGTCCTCGTATTTTGGTTGTAAAATTATGGCCAATACATCAGATCTGTAAGTCAATCAAAGACTGGAAAAAATCTTTAAAAACCTTCTACAATACTTTCGCAATAGCCTGTATATTTGCTATTGCTTGTTTAATCTGAATCTAAAAAACCATTTATTAAAATTTAATGTAATATAATAGTTTCTGTAAATTTTGAGTAATTACACCACGTTCCACGTATTCATATCATTAGCCGGATGCAATTTTCTAAATTAATAACTGATATCGGTACTGGGTATCAAAGTGCAGGTAGACAAGGTTATTTTGGGCATGCTGTGTAGCCAAGAAAAGAGACATTTTTAATTGTCTAACATAAATATACTTTATTACCAGCTGTCCGCGAAAAAAATTGAGAACAAAAATCCTCAATCTTGCTTAAGATGTTTATTTTTTAGGACAATTCATTTGTTCTTTTAGATATAAAAATATTTAAAAGGTCAGAGATATTTTATAAATAAAGACAAAAAAAGGCTGTTATATAAAAACAAGTTTGAAAAGCAAAAAGTAATACATTTTTTAAATTGTTTAACATTTCACAAGATTTATTCTTGAGTAATATAGAAAACAATAATGTAACTATTTTATAACTTATCCGTATATGTATCAATTAGGATATATTTTAGGGAAAATCAGATAATTTTTATTATTTTTATTAGTCCACTTTATCAGCAATTTCCCGCTAAAGAAATAGGAACAAAGGACCAAAAAACTTGACCAATGATATTTTTTGCAGAATAATTCACCTGTACACGGATTATTCTCTGTTTTCTTAGATTTAAAAAACTTTAAAATGTCAGAAATTTTTCATGAATAAACAAGTAATAAAAAGATGTTTAAAACAATTTTGAAAGCAGAAGTAGTAAAATTTTTGGAATATTTTACTGAATTTACAGATTTTACCGTTCGAACAAAATGTTTTTTTTAATCGTGAGACAGGCTTAAAGCCTAATACACCATTGCTGTTTTAGGGGCCATTCACTCGTTTTATGACCCCCCTCTACCCTCATATAAGGGTACATAAGATTTCTCGAATCCCCCTCCCTTTTCTTATGTAAGATTTAATCTCGTTTTTCTGGATAATAAAACGTTATTAGAAAAGGATCAGTTACAATAAAACTTACAGTTTGACGTAAATCAAAGATTTTTATTATTTAAGGAAGTAAATGAGAGTGGGCTTAAAGCCGCCATTTTTTAAACATGGAAACTACGCGGGATTTTTAAAGTTATGAAATAATATTAATTTGAATAAAATAGTATGCTGTAGAGACCGGAATTATTATTGAATAAAAAAATCTAATCATTCAACGCTATTGTTGCTTAAAAATGAAAGCATTTTTAATTTTCCAAATGATTAAAATAAAATTAATACGCAGGGAGAATGTACTATAACATATGTTATTATTATTTATGAAGTTTAAAATGGATAAAAATGCATTTAAAATTAACAAAAAAATAAACAAAAAAAATTTGTAAAATAAGATGTAAATCGAAGTGCACATTATAGTATGGAGAAAACCATTTAGCATCCGGCATAGAACTAGATATTTAATTATAAAAAACGACTTGTAAAATATTACGTAAGAATGGGTTTTATCCCCCTCCGCCCCCAGATAAGGGCATGTATAGATTTTCTTAACCCCCACTCCCTCTCGGGGCCCTTACATAATTAATGAATGGTCCCTTAGATAATGTAGTTTACTAACTTATTTAAAGGCTTGTAGCACCAGGAAAAACTTCTGCGGGCAGTAGTTTTCACTTTATACTCTAAATATGGAACAAACATAGTGGAAATTTTAGGGCTTCTCGAGATGTATTGTAAAGGAATGCAAAAGAATTGCATTTTGTGTTCCTTAATTAGAAGCTGCTAGCATAAAAATACTTATAAAAGAGTGACATATTCCTTATATCTTGTCGGTGGCAAGAGAAGGAAGCTTTTCTGTAAGAGGGATTATTAATAAGGCAAAGACGATTTTTTAGATGGGATCAAAAGAGTTAACACGTGTACATACAGTACACAGTTACAGTAATAGTATACAGATAAGAAAGGAAAATATCTTTTTGTCTTGAAATAAAAATCCGAGCTTTTTTAAAGTTGCTGTGGCTATGGATATAAGGTGCTTGTATCAGTTAAGGTTTTTCCTAAAAGTAACGCCATACATCTTTGTTCTGCAGAGTTTGCCGTTCATAAGTAAAGGATTCTATTAATAATTGTAGATGTACCTGTTAATAACTTATTGTTGCAGAATATACTTTTTAAAAAAATATAATTTTATTTTGAAACTGTCTAGACTAAGATATAAATATTAATAATCCCCTGTATTTTTATTTTAAACGATTTTATTTTGCACTTTGTATTGCGTATATAATTCAAGGTCTGCTGGTCGCTATTGACAACTTTATGATGACTTCAACGCTTTCTCTAGCAATCAAATTTATGTTTTATTTTAATATTTTTGGTAAAAATTTTGCGTTTACGTGTATGTAAACTAATTGACCTTGATGAAACGTGTAAAATTTTGAATTATGTTATGCGATAAGATACAATTGTTTCGCACTTTTTTTTTGTAAAATCTTGGATGGATTTTAAGTTTAACTTACGAATATTCTCTCATATATCTGCGATTTATTTTTAAGCCACTCGTTTTTAAATATATCATGTCATGTTCAAAAAGATAATATGCCGAAGCAGAAATGACATCGAAATGTACGTTGCAATATTGATAAAGTCTAAGCCATTAAATATTTGCTGCTTTGCAAAAAAATCCTATATGTTTAATCTTTTGTCGATATCACTTACCTTACACTAATAACATTTTTTAAGTTGTCTTTTATTTGTTTTATAAAACGTTACCCCGAGATTTTAAGGGGGTATTCTAGTCTAGAAAGTTGAAAAAATTTTTTTTTCTTTAGATTTCAATAGTTTAGATATTCAAGAATAATCGACCTTAAAGTTTTTTTTTTAATTGAAATTATTTTAAAAGTTGTAGCTAAAGTTGTTGTTCGGCGCAATGGAGCTAGAATCGAAAGTTGAAACTTTTAACGCGTTTTTCTCGAAACTACTTTTTTCGAAACGTTTGTCAGAAAATTTTAAGTTCTAATTGACCGATTTTCTTGAAGGTTAGCAAGAATATTCTTTTTATATTCCTCTATGACAGAAACCAGAGCTCTCAAAGTACTCTTAAATAGTACTTCAAGTACAAGTACCAAGTTTTTGATTTTTTAAAAATTACTTCAAGTACCAAGTATTCATTAAAATGTACTTGCATTTTCAAGTAAATTGAAAAAGTGCTTGTAGTACCACCCAAGTATTTTACTTGAAGTAAATCCAAGTCCTTGAAGTAAACCAAAGTACTTGAAGTAAAACAAAGTACTTGAAGTAAAACAAAGTACTTGAAGTAAAACAAAGTACTTGAAGTACACCAAAGTACTTAAAGTAAACCAAAGTACTTGAAGATACATAAAAGTAATTAAAAGTAAAACAAATTATACTTGAGTAGTATTTTTTGTAAGGAAGTTAGAGGGTTTATTCCTCAAAACGGGGTGTTCCAACAACTTCTAAAAGCTTTAAGGACTGAGCGCTACGTTATTGGAAAGTAGGCCAGTCGGTAAAAACTATAGTTAGGAAAACAAGTAAAATACTTGAAGTACAAAAAATTACTTCAAGTAAAATTTTACTTGGAGTACTTCAAGTTTTGACAGCTCTGACAGGAACCAACAAAGAATCGAAATTTTGAATTTTTACTATTTTTAAAAATTCAGAAAATTTTAAAATAACTGAAAAAAGCCTACCTCTTTTTTTGAGAAACCGCCATTTTGCGAGGAATAAATTTGTCTTTTTTTTTATTCCTGTCATAATGACATTTGTACTAATAAAGAATCTACCCATTTTTATGTCTCAAATGACCAGAAAAGAGGAAATTGTGACAAGATGGACAAGCTTTTTTCGCCCCACCACGCATTTGCCCACGATTCACTAATCGGATTATAATAAAAGGCTAAAATTTCAGTAAATTATCAGAAAAAGTTGTCTACCAGAATTTACGAAGAACCGGGGTATATCTATCATAAATAAAAATTTAATTAACGTGGCATCGCTAAGCACACGCTCCAACCAATCTTGCCACTACAAATCCTAGTTATTTCCAAAAGTACCTATGCGACTTACTCATGTGTGTACCATTTTTATTACACGGAGCTTATGGGAGTAAGTATTTTAGTTCTTAGAGGTCTGTGGTTTTTTCCCCTCTGCCTTAGAATTTAAAAAAACTATGTATAATGTCTCTTATGAATTTATTTTGCTTTCAGGTATTTGGATTAGGAAACAAGACTTATGAGCATTACAATGAAGTGGCGATCTACGTAGACAAGAGGTTAGAAGAATTAGGAGCCACCAGGGTATATGAATTAGGATTGGGTGATGATGATGCCAAGTAAGTTGAATTTAATGACAAAAAAATAGGAATTAAACAATAACAGACGTTTTTAGTAACAAAGTTGACGATTTAAATTAGGAACAATTTTGATAGTGTGTGTTACTTAAAATAATTGTTCCCTAATATTTAAATCATTTAAATTTGGGTACCTAATCATACTGAAAAGAAATATCTGAACCATTCTTGAAACAACGTATTTTTCTAAGAAACCTTTCTTTCAATACCACTAAAATCTTGGATTTCCATTGTTTTTATTTGTTAATTTATACACAACGTTTCGGTTAATGATGTATTTCTAACCGTTTTCAAGTGCTAACTAAAAACTGTACTCAAAAGCTATGAATTATATGCTATCCCTTGTTCACCGAAGCTTGATCTATTTTTCACGGTTCAGCAGCGGCTGATAGATAGTCCACAGGACCAAATATTCACGATAACTCCATATATAAAAGGAACTTCGAAAAGGATCCGCAGAAGCGCGACTAAGTATAATATTAAAACGGCGTTTAAATCCCAAACCACTCCAAGAAGTATTCTTACTAAGACGAGACCGGACAACAATGTTTCAAATAACGACTGTATCTACAAAATTTCCTGTAAATGTGGTGAGGAGAAACCAAAAGACCACTCGAAATTAGAGTTAAATAACACAAAAAACATACAGAACGAGGTGAAACGTTGAAAACAGAGATTACCGAACACACTTGGTCAAAACAACACCGCATACAATGATCGGAAGCAAAAATTATTCATAAAGAAACCCACTGAAAGAAAAAAAATTAAAGAAGCTGTAATGATTTTAAACAATCAAAAAGTACTTAGCAAGCCTAGTATCGATATTCCGAATATCTGGCAGCCGTCGCTGAATCGTGAAAAATCGATGAAGCTTCGGCGAACAACGGATAGTATATAAGTCGTACCTGTTTAAGAATAGTTTTTAGTTATCACTTGAAAACGGTTGGAGATAGATCACTTACCGAAACGTTGTGTATCATTAACAAATAAAGACAATGGAAGTCCAAGATTTTAGTTTTATTGAAATCATAACATTGTCTAACACTTTCAAAGAAACAACCTTTCTTTGCTATACAATTTAATTGATAATTAGAATCTAGAAACCATGAGAACTGGCAATTTTTCCCTGCGTCGCATTTTGAATAGCCATACCTTTTTCTTTCTTTTTTTTTTCTTTGGACAGTCAAAGGCCTAAGTACTAAAGTATCGTGGGTGTCTTATATGTAGTAAGAGGTAGTTTATTGAAATGGAACCAAAAAATTTGACGGTAGACCCCGTGGGGCAGCAGGTTCCACAGTCTAGATACTCTATGGATGAAGGAATGAATAAAGTGGAAAGTGCGCTGGCTCTTCAGATAGACTGTAGAAGAATACATAAGTGTGGCATTTCGTTTTGCTCTATGGGGTGCTATTAAGAAAGAATTGTAATGACTAATTTCCAGGACGACAAGACTGAAAATAATCTATAAAAGAGCGACAAATTCTTTCTAGCTCGTCGATAAGCTGCCAAAAATTCCAACTATGTAAAAAAAAGAAAATAGATCTGCTGCCGATTTTTTGTAACATAATTCGAACTGTTTGTTTGTCTATTCTGTGCTTATTTATCACAATTCGCCAATGCATATTTTCGAAATCTAAAAAAGAAACCTTCTGTTTAAAAATGAGTATTATTATTATTTGTACCTGTACCTAGAGCATGTATTAATGATAATTGAATCCTACCATTTATGCAAAAAGTCGTTGATTGTATGGTAATACTGTAGACAAAGTCCGTATTTTACACGCAACAAAAGGTGACCGCTGTGTTGTTTGCTAAGGCATTATTTGATTTGTTTAATTTTTTTTATTGGACTGGCTTAACGACAGACTTCTAAATTGGGTCCTAACAACTTGGGAAATTTTTAGAAGAGCGGCACGAACAATATTTCATAATTATGTAATATGTGATACAGTAATATAAAATTAGGTTTTTAAGTAGTGTGTTGATAATACAACATAACCTTGAATTTAATTACCGTAAATTTCGACGTATAATGTACAAGATTTTAGATTATACTTTAAATTATACAGGGTGTTTCTTGAAGACATGCTAATAATACTTAATGGGGTGATTCTTGGACTTATTTTAAGAAAAAAACTTCCTATGAATGTATGTCCTAAAACTTTTAACTTTTGAGATACAGGGTGATAATTTTTTGTAAGATGCATTTTCTGATGTACAAATTTTTTTATTTTTTCTACCACTAGCTTCCCTATGGGTTTTGCACTGAATATTTTTGGAGAAAAAATACTACGCCACTGCTTTCTTTTAAAATAAAAATTACTTTTAAAATCCTGATTTATTTTTGAGCAAATTTGATCTCATGGTTGTTTTTTATCCGCCGCTAGGTCAACGTCACCATGTGTGATTCCAAAAAATGGGTTATAGGAATAACTCCAGACTCCGCGACTACACTTTCGCAACACTCTAAATGGCGGAGTGAGTCAATCCTTGATCGCCGGCAAAAGCGCTTGACTTTACTGGTCCGAGGTCAAACAAAAACTAAAAGTAATTAAATATTTTAGCAATTACTTTATATGTACAAATAAAATATTTATACCAATATGCATCATACGCGCACATCACACTATTCAAACTGCTTTCTCGGCAAGTTCAACATTAAATGAATCTGAAATAAAAATTTCTTTTTATCCTACCCCAAACATCAACAGATTTTTCTACCAAAAAAAAATAAATAAAAATGGTGGCGGTAAGCATCAATCGAAAATACTAAATCGGCCCGGAGGCGGCGTTCGCCGGATTTAAAGCGGCCCGCCGTGTAATTGAATTGTTCGTAGTAATTCAATTACTTTATATGTAATCTAATATTTACTTTATAAGTAATTAAATTACTTGGGATTCGTGGAAATCAATTAACAATTACGATTACATTATCCTATTAATTGATAATCCAAATATAATTTCCTTTTCTAAAAGATAATTGAAATAAAGTAATCCAATTACTGAAAAGTAATTGAATTCGATTTTTTCATTATTTTAATTCAATTACCGACAGCTCTGAATACAATTAACTTAAGACATCAACGGTACCCTAGTACTTAGGCCTCAGCATTCGTGAACTGTCCAAAGATAAAAGAAAATAATAAAAAAAAACTTAGGCCTAAAAGACTGTTGGTTAAAATCAAAGAGATTGGATCTACATAGAGGCAGCTTTGCGTTCGGTCGTAAGAACAACACCCGTGAGAGAAAAAGCTCTCTAAGTCTAATCCCTTTCTCTCTCGCTCTGCGTGCTGATTGGTGGGCCGGAAGGGGCCGACCAATCAGCACTTTTGTGGACTGTCATTAGATTAAAAAAAAATTAAACTACTTTTTGTAGGTAGAAACGAGTTTATTTAACCTTGTCTCCACACAACGTTATGGTTCAATCTGTCTTGAAGGTCTTTCTCAAAAACTAATAACTATTGTAAATTTTCTGAATTTTTTATCTGAGTAAATCTAATCAGAACATAACTTTTATTTTTACAGTATTGAAGATGACTTTATTACATGGAAAGACAAATTCTGGCCAGCAGTTTGTGAATACTTCGGCATTGAATCAACAGGGGAGGACATTAGCATTCGGCAGTACAGACTCGAAGAATATGATGATGCCCCAGAGAGAATATTTACCGGAGAAATGGCTAGATTACATTCACTCAAAAATCAAAGACCGTAAGTATAAATTATTTTAATAGTATACTAGGGAAGGGCCAAAAAAGGCTGTTGTTTGGTCAAAAAAATTTGGTTTATGTATTTTCCAGACTCTCTGTATAGAATGAAATTAAACTTTGTCAAAATTAATTATAATTTTATTGTTTTAATATGTCTAATATTAAACAAATGTGTTACAGTTACCTTGTAATAAATTAAGAAATTTTCATTGCAGAAAAAAATAGGTTTTTACCAATTTTACATTTTAATAAATAGCTCTATGAAGAATTTCTAAATCACTGATTTGGGTTTTCATACCATCCCAGGTATAGGTTTTCTAAAATATAATTTATTTAAAAATGAAAATCACTGCCAAGTAATTTTTTATTTTAATATTTGAAAAAAAAAACTTCTAATACCTTGTGGTATTACTAGTAAAATTCTTCTTAAGGTTGAATTATTTCGTCGTCTTCGACTCGGGATAATTTTTTTTTTAAATTACACTAAATGGTGTTTAAAATAATTTTAAGATTGTTTTGTATTTATGGTAGTAACCTGGAAATACCGTTTTAAGACTTATCATAGTATATTCTTTAATTTTACTTTGGGTTACTACAAATGATATAAAAAAATTCTTTTAGGTGAAAATAGTCGGAATTTTAGGAATGTTTATTCAATTTTGAGGCTGTCAGTCGGGCGTCATAACTTAAAAACTAACGGGCTTCGACAAAAATCGGTAATTGGCCCAATACGTACCCGAAAAAATTTCGATTCTAAGATTTTCCAAATACAACCTAATTAAATTTTTTTTAAAAAAAATTTTTCTACAAACCAAAATTCTAAACCTAAAATTTGGGGATTTCTAATTAACTATTAAAAAAACTTTTTTTTTTTAAACCCAAATTTTAAAAAAAATTTTTAAAAGACAGCAAAAACATTTTTCTTTTGTCAAACTCTATTTTCGGGAATAAAAACCCCGGTGCAATAATTTTTTTTTTTTTTTTTTAATAAGTTGGAAAGGTAAAATTTGCAGTTTTTTCGGGTTTTCAATTCTAAATTTTCCCTTTTTAATTTTTTTTAAATTGTTTCATTTAAATCAAATGATTTAAAAAAAAACAGGTCAAGTTACCCCCCCAATATGCTTGAAAATTTATTTTTTTACTATAATTTGGGCCCCCCTAAAAAAAAATTTAAAAATACATCTTATTAATTTAAAAAATCCTTTTTTGGTTAAAAAGTAATTAAAAATTTTTATTTTTTTTTTAAAAAAATAATTTTTTAAAAAATTAAAAATTATAAAAATTATTTTTTTTTTTTATTTATTTTGTTACGATGCAAGTCCCTCTTATCCAAAACCTTCCCGGGAAAAAAAGGGGGAAAATTTTCATTTGTTCCTTGAAATTAAAAAATTTAATTGGAGCCTTCTTTTCCCAAATAACCGAAATTAAAGGTGGAAATTTTGCTTTTATTTTTTTTTAATTTTGGGTTTAATTTTTTAAATAGGGATAATGGATTTTTTGAATCAATTTTAATTTTTTTGGGGGGATTTCAATAATCGGATTAATTGAAATTGAATTTTTTTTTTTTTTTTTTTTAATTTTAATTTTTAAATTTTTTTTAATAATTTTTAAAAAAACAAATATTTTGTTTTAAAAGCCCCCCCCTTAAAATTTTAAGGGGTTGGTTTTTTAACATAATATATATTTTATTTTTTTTAATAAATTTTTTCCACTATTTTTTTATTGTAATTTTTTTTTTTGGCCCCGGGTTTTTTTTTTTTAAAATTTTGGGGACAAATCTAAATTTTTGGGTTTGGTTTTTGGTTATAATCCCCACCAACCAACCTAAAATTTTAAAAAAACCCTTTTTTAAAAATTTAAATAAAAATAAATTATAAAACATTTTATTTTATAAGATAAATTTAATTTATCTTTTAAAAATATTTTTAAAAAAAAAACAAAAATTTCCCCCCAAAAAAATTTTTACTTTTTTAAATTAAAAAAATTTTAAAAAAATTTTTATTTTACCCCCCCAAAAATTAAGGCCTTTTAAAATTTTAATTATTTTTTTTTTTTTATTTAATTTTTTAAAAAAAACGACAATTTTTGGGGTTTTTTTCCCTTTTAAAAATTTTTAACTTTTTTAATTTATGTAAAAATTTTTTTTTGGCCTTGTTTGTTTTTTTAAAAATAAGAAATAAAGGAAAATTAAATTTTGTTAAAAAAAAATTTACCTAAAATTTTCCTTTTGGGGAATGTTTTAAAAAAATTTTAAATTGTGGATTAGGTTAAAGGGGATAATAAAAACAGAGGGAAAAATATTCTTTAATTTTCCCCCCAAAAAAATAAAAATTTAAAAAAAGCCCCTTTTAAAAAATTTTTTTAAAAGTTTCCCCCATTTAAAAATTTCTTTACCTTAAAAAAAATTTTTTCGTTAAAAGTTTTTTTTTTTTTCGGGGAATTAACGTAACATTTTTTTCGAATTCAAAAAATCCAATAACCTGAACGATTTTTCAATTCGGAATCAAAATTAATTTCCCCCCTTTTTAAATAAAAAATTTATATTTTTTTTTTTAAAAATAAAAAAAAAAAATTTTTTTCCTTTTTTTTTACCCATAAATTTGTTTTTGGATTGCTTTGTTGGGAAAAATATTGAAAAAACCTTCACTCTTTTTTAGTCCAAAGGAAAAGAAAAAAAATCCATTTCCTTTCCATTGCAAAATCCCTCCTCCCTCGTTGAACCCAAATACGTTTTTTTAAAATTTTAAAATTTTTTCCCTTTTAAAAAAATTAAATTATTTCCTATTGAAAAATTTTTTTTTTTTTTTAATAAAACAGGGGGGAAAAAAAATATGCTCCGTTTTTCAAAGGGGTTAAAACAAAACCAAAAATTGGGAAAAGTTTTTTTTCAAATATTTTTTAAATTTAAAAAATTTTTTTTGCAGGGTAATTTTTAATTTTTATATTTTAGTTTTAATTTTTAAAAAAAAAAAAATTTTTTTAAATTGGGGTGGGAAAAGGAAAATAAAAAAAAATTGAAAATAATAAAATTCTTTTGCAATTTTTTTAAATTTAATTTAAAAAAAAAAAAACAAAAATTATTTTTTGGTTTTTTATTTTATTTTTTTTAAGAATCACCCGGCCTTAACCAACCTTTAAAAAAATTTTTTTTTTTTTACCATTTGGGGTTTTTTTTGTTTAAAAAAAAGACCATCAAAATAACGAATTCCTTTAAAAACCAAAAAATTTTTTTTTAAAACAGTTTTTTATTTT